>SJYX01010363.1:271062-306421 GCA_006410675.1 Oreotragus oreotragus
TTTTTTTTTTTCAAAACTGTCACAATGAGCATAAATTGCATTTATAATAGAAACAAAAACCTAAGACACATAGATTGCATTTGAGAATTATAAATAGATTGCTGCCTTATTTTATTATTCTAAATTCTTTCTGATCCTCTCAAAATAAGTTTAAAAATGGATCTTCTGCTCTTTCACTTTTTTCTTGATTATTATTGACTAAAATTCAAAACACATTTTTATTGCCTTTAAGCAAAAATGGTTACTAAAAAAGTATGTGACAGAGTGACTGTCTTCTGATTAATCTTTCTTATTGCTCAAACATTTCTAAATGGGGATGGAATTGAAAATACATATTCATAAATGATCCAATAAACTTCTTACAAATCAGACCTTTGTTTCCCAGTAACAAACATCTCACCAACTTTATAAGACACAGACCCCCCCACTTCTTGTTTGAATCACTGCATATATGAAAACAGAGTTGGCCTTTTAACCTTCGGTCATTAAGTATCTCCAATTTGATGGTATGTCTCTCTTTTGTCATTTTCTTTATATCTATTTAGCAAATCTGGATAACAAAAATCATTTTTTATTTTCCTTAAAATAATATGTATCCAGTGGTTTTCTTAGAACTTTGCCTCTGCTTAGAATGCTTATTAGGTGTCTACACTAATTTTAAGCAGGTTGTCCTATAGTTACCCTAGTGCTTTTGGAACATGAAATGAAAATTTAGTTTTGGAAATAAATTTAGCAAGGCAATTAGCTCAGTCATAAAACATTTTATACTTCTAATCATTTAAGTGTCCATTAGATAAAAGAATAAATTTTAAATAATTTAAAAGGAATCTAACTGTGGTATTGGAGGAAGACTCTTGAGAGTCCCTTGGACTGCAAGGAGATCCAACCAGTCAATCCTAAAGGAAAGCAGTCCTGAATATTCATTGGAAGGACTGACGCTGAAGCTGAAACTCCAATATTTTGACCACCTGATGCTAAGTACTAACTCATTGGAAAAGACCCTGATGCTGGGAAAGACTAAAGGCAGGAGGAGAAGGGGACAACAGAGGATGAGAGGTTGGATGGCATCACCAACTCAATGGACATGAGTTTGAGTAAACTCCGGGAGTTGGTGATGGACAGGGAGGCCTGGCATGCTGCAGTCCATGGAGTCACAAAGAGTCGGACACGACTGAGTGACTGAACTGACTGATACAAGGAACTGGAAATAGTAGGTGCATTAAGGAGGGGGACTGTGTGTCTGGGAAGAGATGAGGTAGACCTAATTTTTATTGCATATCCTTTTGTAACTTTTAAACTGTGTATCAAACATATATATTACTCCAGTCAAAAACAATTTTTATAAGAGAAAATCATTTGAGTACTGATTTTGCATATCTGAGAAACATAAATAACCTGGGAAGTAACATCAACTATTAACCATTAAAATGAATACAGTAGGAAACAAAATTAACTTAATTTACTAGAAATTAAACTATAAACTAATATAGATATAAAGTCATTAGACACATTCCACAAGTAAAACCCTTAACTATGATATAAATTTACCTATTTATCTTGATTGAAAGATTGAATTTTGGCCATTAATGATTTACAACATAGCTGTAGAAAACAAGGTTTCTCCCATCATAAACAATTGTTTTTAACTTAGAATTTGTTTTGGTTTTTAGAGGAAGACAAACATGACATGACATCTTGGGTTTAAGCAATATCTGGTATCACTATACTAGTATGTTGTTGGTCAGTTTACTTTGAAATGGGAGGTCTGCTGGCTTTAGGAAGAAAATTTACAATTTGTGAGATGGTATAATAAGAGATGGTAGTTTTCATCACATGTCCAAAGCAAAGAAGCCTAGACATTCAACACGTGTCCAGTGAATGAATAAGTGAAAGTGTTACTTGAACATCAGACATTAGTATACTCTAGACATTTTAAAAATGTATAAAACTGTTGTGTCCCTCTGTTCTCAAATTATTCAGCAAAAGGGGAAATTCCAGCCATTCATCTAGAGCCTGAAGTACTACATGAGTTGCTCGTTCTTTTCTGTAAATATCTGCTAGTACATTTTATTCTACAAGCTGTTCATTCTACAACAAAGCATTACTAGTAAGAATAGGGTGAGTGAGTGAGTAAATGAGTGAAGTCACTCAGTTGTGTCTGACTCTTTGCAACCCCATGGACTTTAACCTGCCAGGCTCCTCCATTCATGGGATTTTTCAGGCAAGTATACTGGAGTGGGTTGCCATTTCCTTCTCCAGGGGATCTTCCAGACTCAGGAATGGAACCTGGGTCTCCCACACTAAAGGCAGACTCTTTACCATCTGAGCCACCAGGGAAGCCCAAGAAAAGGGTGATTGCTATTAATTTTAAAGGGAACTTCATTAAACTTTTTAGGGTTTAAGATAAAACAATGTTTTCTAAATGTTTATTGCTTTGCACTTACTAAACACAGTCTCTGTGTAATCCAATAGAAATCTGAACCTAACTGTATCAGTTTAAAATGTGTTCATTTGCAAATACCAGAAAATTTATGCCAGAAACAGTGGCTTAAATTTCAAAGAATTTGTTTCATACAAGAAGCTCTGCAATTGGAAGTCCTGAGCTAGTGCTGTTTGTCATTCAGTGATGCCTTTAGGGACCTAAGTAACTCAGATCCTCTTTCTGCCTCCTCTCCTCTTATAGGGATTTATCTTCATGTTCGTACCTCATATCACAAGTTGACTGCTGCACTCAAGACACCTGTATGTCTTCAGTAAAGCTTTGTCTTATTATTTAGAAAAGAAGGTCCCTCCTAGAAGACTTGCCCTTGAGCTCATAGGCTTGAACTGTGTCTCATGGCCACTCCTGCCTGGAAAGTGGTTAGGAAAATGGAATGTTTGACTTTTCAACTTCTATAGTAAAGGAGACAAGGCAGAAGATGGTATGGAATGGATATCCAGGGAGACAAATTACAGAATAGACCATGGTTACTAGTGAGATTCATTTAAACAATCATAAAAATAATAAGACTTTCCTATTCTAATAATTTTTAGACAACCCAAATGGATTACATCAAAGAATGCTTTTCTCTGTGACTATCATTATTAAATATTAAATATGTTTTATAAGAATAACATATGAAAACTGAATATTGTATATTGTCACAGAATTCAGGTAGTCAAATTGAGATTCATTTCCCAGGTTAGAATATTCTAGAGCTGATAACAGTAAAATAGGAAGTTATAACATCTTATTTCTGAATAACTTTACATTTTATATTCAATAAATTAAATAATTCTTGACATTTGTATTCAGTGGGAGACTGAAATTTAAATCCAGCCATAGTAAATATATGAAGCTAGAGTTGTCCTAAGCTAAATATTGAAATAAATGTTTTTGTTAAGTTAATAAATATATTTTAAAAAAATTATTAGACATAAAATATATCACAAGCTATACCAATAAGTCTCTTTCATTTCAACAAGAGATACTCAGAACAGTATCTTAATAATAAGTCTGGAAGACATCAGGCAATTCTGTCCAGGAACTATTTTTTAAAAATATAACAAAGTATTACAATATGTACATAATGGGTCTCAGTTCTTACTACTATCCTCTTTCCCATCATTCTGAGTTAAAAATGGAGGATGAATATTTTCCCCCAGATTTAAGTCCTTACTCCTCAGGGTTTCAAAAAACCTCCCTACCAATTTTTTCCAATAGCTATTTGTTCAGTTCAGTTCAGTGGCTCAGTCATGTTCGACTCTTTGTGACTCCATGAACTGCAGCACACTAGGCCTCCCTGTCCATCACCAACTCCTGGAGTTCACCCAAACCCATGTCCATTGAGTTGGTGATGTCATCCAACCATCTCATCCTCTGTCGTCCCCTTCTCCTCCTGCCCTCAATGTTTCCCAGCATCAGGGTCTTTTCAAATGAGTCAGCTCTCTGTTTGAGGTGGACAAAGTATTGGAGTTTCAGTTTTAGCATCAGTCCTTCCAATGAACACCCAGGACTGATCTCATTTAGGATGGACTGGTTGGATCTCCTTGCAGTCCAAGGGACTCTCAAGAGTCTTCTCCAATACCACAGTTCAAAAGCATCAATTCTTTGGCACTCAGCTTTCTTTATACTCCAACTCTCACATCCATACATGACCACAGGAAAAACCTTAGCCTTGACTCTGTCTCTTATACACATCTCTTTTAACCATTAAAATGAATACAGTAGGAAACAAAATTAACTTAATTTACTAGAAATTAAACTATAAACTAATATAGATATAAAGTCATTAGACACATTCCACAAGTAAAACCCTTAACTATGATATAAATTTACCTATTTATCTTGATTGAAAGATTGAATTTTGGCCATTAATGATTTACAACATAGCTGTAGAAAACAAGGTTTCTCCCATCATAAACAATTGTTTTTAACTTAGAATTTGTTTTGGTTTTTAGAGGAAGACAAACATGACATGACATCTTGGGTTTAAGCAATATCTGGTATCACTATACTAGTATGTTGTTGGTCAGTTTACTTTGAAATGGGAGGTCTGCTGGCTTTAGGAAGAAAATTTACAATTTGTGAGATGGTATAATAAGAGATGGTAGTTTTCATCACATGTCCAAAGCAAAGAAGCCTAGACATTCAACACGTGTCCAGTGAATGAATAAGTGAAAGTGTTACTTGAACATCAGACATTAGTATACTCTAGACATTTTAAAAATGTATAAAACTGTTGTGTCCCTCTGTTCTCAAATTATTCAGCAAAAGGGGAAATTCCAGCCATTCATCTAGAGCCTGAAGTACTACATGAGTTGCTCGTTCTTTTCTGTAAATATCTGCTAGTACATTTTATTCTACAAGCTGTTCATTCTACAACAAAGCATTACTAGTAAGAATAGGGTGAGTGAGTGAGTAAATGAGTGAAGTCACTCAGTTGTGTCTGACTCTTTGCAACCCCATGGACTTTAACCTGCCAGGCTCCTCCATTCATGGGATTTTTCAGGCAAGTATACTGGAGTGGGTTGCCATTTCCTTCTCCAGGGGATCTTCCAGACTCAGGAATGGAACCTGGGTCTCCCACACTAAAGGCAGACTCTTTACCATCTGAGCCACCAGGGAAGCCCAAGAAAAGGGTGATTGCTATTAATTTTAAAGGGGACTTCATTAAACTTTTTAGGGTTTAAGATAAAACAATGTTTTCTAAATGTTTATTGCTTTGCACTTACTAAACACAGTCTCTGTGTAATCCAATAGAAATCTGAACCTAACTGTATCAGTTTAAAATGTGTTCATTTGCAAATACCAGAAAATTTATGCCAGAAACAGTGGCTTAAATTTCAAAGAATTTGTTTCATACAAGAAGCTCTGCAATTGGAAGTCCTGAGCTAGTGCTGTTTGTCATTCAGTGATGCCTTTAGGGACCTAAGTAACTCAGATCCTCTTTCTGCCTCCTCTCCTCTTATAGGGATTTATCTTCATGTTCGTACCTCATATCACAAGTTGACTGCTGCACTCAAGACACCTGTATGTCTTCAGTAAAGCTTTGTCTTATTATTTAGAAAAGAAGGTCCCTCCTAGAAGACTTGCCCTTGAGCTCATAGGCTTGAACTGTGTCTCATGGCCACTCCTGCCTGGAAAGTGGTTAGGAAAATGGAATGTTTGACTTTTCAACTTCTATAGTAAAGGAGACAAGGCAGAAGATGGTATGGAATGGATATCCAGGGAGACAAATTACAGAATAGACCATGGTTACTAGTGAGATTCATTTAAACAATCATAAAAATAATAAGACTTTCCTATTCTAATAATTTTTAGACAACCCAAATGGATTACATCAAAGAATGCTTTTCTCTGTGACTATCATTATTAAATATTAAATATGTTTTATAAGAATAACATATGAAAACTGAATATTGTATATTGTCACAGAATTCAGGTAGTCAAATTGAGATTCATTTCCCAGGTTAGAATATTCTAGAGCTGATAACAGTAAAATAGGAAGTTATAACATCTTATTTCTGAATAACTTTACATTTTATATTCAATAAATTAAATAATTCTTGACATTTGTATTCAGTGGGAGACTGAAATTTAAATCCAGCCATAGTAAATATATGAAGCNACCACAGTTCAAAAGCATCAATTCTTTGGCACTCAGCTTTCTTTATACTCCAACTCTCACATCCATACATGACCACAGGAAAAACCTTAGCCTTGACTAGATGGACCTTTGTTGGCAAAGTAATGTCTCTCCTTTTTAATACTCTGTCTAGGTTTGTCATAACTTTCCTTCCAAGGAGTAAACATCTTTAAATTTATTTGTTAAGTTTCTACTATTTGCTACTAAGGTAAGATATGTATATGTGTGTGTGTATATGGCGGGGGCGGGGGGTGGGCATGGAGTATAGCATGGAGAGGTAAGTCAAAACTGTTGGAGGAGGAAGGTGACATAAAGGCCCCCCAAAACAGAATATGACTCTAGCCCTAAATACTCTAGTTTCATGGTATAAAAAATATAAAAACATCTAAAAGATTAACATTAAAAATAAATACTGTCTAAAATGTAGAAGTAAAAGTAAGTATTACAATCAGGAAGAATCTGGATGGTTAGAGTAGAAAAAGATCAGTGTGAGTTAGAATATAGGAGACAGTATAATTATAAGGGATGAATCAAATTTTGAATTATGGAGATTGTTGACTGGCTGGGAAGAGAGGTCTATTCAAGGAAAAGGAAGTACAAGAACAAAGATGCAAAATTAAGGGCATAGCTGATGGAAATAAGTAAGAGGTCAAGTTAGTTGGAATTCTTTTTCAGTGGAAATTATGAAACAGATCAGTTAGTTGCCGGGAGCCACCACGGGAGATCCCATTCATGACAAGGTCATGTGGAGAGGCCTGATGGGCAAGGTGAGTCAGGTCTCAAGGCAAGGGGTCCTCTGTCTGAGCATCTACCCCGAAACCAAAATCTGTCTGTTTACTGTCTGCTATACTACACTCTTCTGACATTACCACCTTTTCTCTGGAAAGAGTTAATTCAGAGCTCCAGTTAACAGTCTCCTACATATAAAAAGAATGTCTCAGTTTAAACCCCTTTGATGACTTTCTAACTTATCTGACTGGTCTGCCCGGACTTTACAACTTATGGATTGTTTACAGCCCCCAAGTGTGAGAGGCACGAAGCTCAAAATATATTAAAGATATAGAGCCTTTTAGAGCTAAGAATTAGTTTGGTGACGGGTTCCATTGTTGAGTTAATGTTTGCTGCCAGGCCTCCATATCCTTTATCTTTTAGGCACCTGGGAGGATTCCCACTACACTATTCTTTCCTAATCTCTCTTTTATATTTCTAAATAAGTAAGTTTTTCCTCACCTACTCCGTCTCCCCTTCAAATTACCCTGGATCCACTGGGGCAGGACCCTGGCAGTTAGTGTCACAGAATCAAAAGAAACTAACTCATTGTTTTATTTTCATATCTATTGGTACCTATTCTGTACCAGGTCCTACAGTACATACTACAAATACAGTGGTGAACCAAACAGATATGGTACCTTTTCTCATGAAACCCACAATTTAATATGGTAAACTGGCCATAAATAAGTAAAGGTCAACAAATAAGATAATGACAGATTTATGGTAGTAATGGAAGTGCTAGGAAGGAAATAAACATGATATTAGAAAAGATGTACCAGGTCCTACAGTACATACTACAAATACAGTGGTGAACCAAACAGATATGGTACATTTTCTCATGAAACCCACAATTTAATATGGTAAACTGGCCATAAATAAGTAAAGGTCAACAAATAAGATAATGACAGATTTATGGTAGTAATGGAAGTGCTAGGAAGGAAATAAACATGATATTAGAAAAGAGTATAATAAGGACCGGAGAAGGTGATGGCACCCCACTTCAGTACTCTTGCCTGGAAAATCCCATGGACAGGGGAGCCTGGTGTGCTGCAGTCCATGGGGTTGCGAAGAGTCGGACACGACTGAGTGACTTCACTTTCACTTTTCACTTTCATGCATTGGAGAAGGACGTGGCACCCCAGTCCATTACTCTTGCCTGGAAAATCCCATGGACGGGGGAGCCTGGTGGGCTGCCGTCTATGGGGTCGCGTAGAGTCGGACATGACTGAAGTGACTTAGCAGCAGCAGCATAATAAGGACACTATGAAAGAGTAGGGAAGAACTCTGAAAAGATTGTTGGGTGGCATACTTTTTTGATTAAAATTCACATGGAACTACAAAAGACTTTGAATAGCCAAAGCAATCTTGAGAAAGAAGAAGCTGGAGGAATTTACTTCCTCGTGTCAAACCACGCTATTACAAAGCTATAGTATTCAAAACAGTATGGTATTGGCATACAGACACATACATAAATGGAGCATTATTGAGAGCCCAGAAATGGTCAACAAACAATTGATAAGGGAGCCAATATCACACAATGAGAAAAAAGGATAGCCTCTTCAATTAATGGTGTTGGGAAAATGAAATAGTCACATACAAACAAAATTTGACCCCTATCTTACACCACTCACAAAAAATAACTCAAAATAACTCAATAATTTAAAAACTTAAATGTAGGACCTGAAACTATAGAACTCCAAAAGAAATAAGGAAAATGGCATCTTGACATTGGTCTTAGCAACAATTATTAAGATATAACATTTAAAGCACAAGCAACAAGAGGCAAAAATAAGTGGGACTATATCATACTGAAAAGCTTCCCCATAACAAATGAAACCATCAGCAAGGTGAAAAGGCAACAGACAGAATGGGAGACAATATTTGCAAATCATATATCTAGTATGGGTGAGCATCCAAAAAATATAAAGAACTCGTACAATTCAAAAGCAAATCCAAACAATCCAATTAAAAATGAGCAGAGGATCAAAGTAGATATTTTTTCAAAGAAGATATAAAGATGGCCAACATATACGTGAAAAAGTGTTCAACATTATTAATTGTCAAGGAAATGCAAACCAAAACCACAGTGAATTACCACCTTACACCTATTAGAATGGCTACCATCAAAAAAGTCAAAATTTAAGTGTTGCCAAGAATTTGGAGGAAAGGGGTCCCTTGTGCACTACTGATGGGGATGTAAAGTGTTACAGCCACTGTGGAAAACAGTATGGAGGTTCTTCAAAATATTAAAAATAGAACTACCATATGATTTGACAATATCACTTTGGGGTATAAATCCAAAGGAAATGAAACAGGATCTTGGAAAAATATCTGCACTGCCAAGTTCATTGCAGTATCAGTCATACAAGCAAAGTATGTATGTAGCGAAGTTTTCATACATGGAAACAATCTATCTGTTGACAAATGGATAAAGATATGGTATAATTTTATACAGTGGAACATATTCAGCCTTCAGAAAGAAGGAAAACCTGCCATTTGTTACCACATGGATGGAGCTTGAGGACGTCATAAGTGAGATGGTGTAGGACAAATACTCCATGATATCACCTACTTATCTAAACTTGGTGAACTCTTGGAAACCAAGTAGAATTGTGGTTACTGGGGGTCCAGGGGTAAAAGAATGGGGAAATGTTGGTCAAAAAGTATAAACTTGCAGCTAGAAAATAAAAATGTTCTGGAGATCTAATGGACAGCCTAGGGATTAAAGTCAACAACACTGTATTATATACTTCAGTTTCTAAGAGACAGTCTTAAATGTTCTCACCACAAGAAAGAAATGGTAATCATGTGATAGGATGGAAGTGTTATCTAATCATTTTACAACATTTAAGTGTAACTTAGACAATGTCATATAGCAATTCTATCCCAACAAAGCTGGACTGAAGAAATAAAGAGGCGGTGGGAGTTGTGTATTAAACAGAAGAAACAACACGCAAAGATCCTGAGGGCAGGTGAGGCCAGGGTTGCCTGTGACCTGACCGATGGTCAGTATGAACAAAACATAGAGGAGAAAGGGAGATAGCAATACAAGAGGAGGCTGGTACAGCAGAATGACTGGTCGGTCCTCAGTGTGGACATGTCCATCAGGGAAATCCACAGTTACAGTATCTTATGTCTAAGGACTTGATGGTTTATGACTCATTTTGGCATATATTATCTCATTTGGATCATTAAAACACCTTGTAAAGTTGACACAAGAGCTGTTACTAACACATCATTTTACAAATTAGGTAACTGCTGACTATAATTTCAGCTTATTTTCAATTGGAAGTTCTTCGATAGAGGAGTAATAAACCAAAAGCCGAATCTTAGTTACATATATCTGGCACTAGAATGGAGGATGAACTGGAATAAAGTATGTGGTGAATGCAGAAGGATGAGAGTTAGGGAAATGAGGGCTGAAATAGAGCAGTGGCAAGACAGAAGAGAATGAAACCAGGGCCAGTTCTGCTTCATCAGCATCACCAGCCTCCCACGCACATCTGTTTTCCTGGGTCGCCAGGATACTGTGATGATAAATGCCACAGCAGGAAGAGAGTTTACAGTTCCACAAAGATTCTTCATGGACTGAAATAGATGTGAATGAATTTCTCCCTAACAGTTTCTAACACAGAGGGAGAAAAGATGCTCACAAATCTCTGAGAATCAAACCTTATATTTATCTCTCCTACGGTCTTCAAAGCACTCTGTTCCACTTTTTTTTATCGTATCAACTTGATAAAAATGTATTTTCTCTGAGCTTTGAGAGACCAAAGATCTTATTTTTCATTTTCTGGTGTGAATGTGGTTAGGTGACATCTGTCTTTTCTGTAATGGACATAAAGTGTTGCTCTGCTGTTGGTTTTAACCTCCAAAGGCCACATCAAAAGAGAGCTGGCCTTGAATGCTTCTAGATGTGGATGCCAATTATTAACAAGCCATGTGACAAGTTATTCAGTCATGTTGTTTCTAGCTCTTGTCAACTATGTGTAAGCGAGCAAAGACAGGGTAAAAGGTCAAGGATGCGAAGAAAAAAGTGACAACTGAAGACAAGACAAAATCAAGAGGAAAATAAGCTGAAAAGAGATTTAGGGAAGAAAAAAATGAGAGGAAGGAGTAGGGCCCCTAATTAAAGTCAGAAGAATCAAGGTAAAGGATGAAAAGGAAAAGGCAAGAGAGAAGAAATCAGAGAAACAGGATCAATAAAATACATAGGACTTCCCTAGTGGTCCAGTGCTTAAGAATTTGCATGCCAGTGAAGGGGACATGGGTTCAGTCTCTGGTCCAGGAAGATTCTACATCTTGGGGCAACTAAGCCTGTGCACTGCAACTACTGGGCCTATATGCCTGGAGCCTGTGCTCCACAACAGGAGAAGCCCCAGCAATGAGAAGCCCATGCGCTGCACCTAGAGAGCAGCCCCCGCTCACTGCAACTAGAGGATGCCTGCACACAGCAACGAAGGACCAGTGCATCCAAAAATAAAACACAAATTTTTAAAAGAAGAAAAATGCAGACAAAGAACCGTTGTGGTATAAGGAAAGGAAAAGGCAATATATAAAGGTCATCCATGAGAAAGTTTACTGAAACTTTGATTTTGAAGAAAATCATAAAGCAGATACACGCATCCCATTATAAAGTTAGTATTTCATAATCTGTGAAAGGAGATAATGAGGGGTGGTGGTTATTAAATTAATTGAAATTTACTCTCTACTTTTACTTTATGGTTTAAGTCATTTAAAAAGTCAAATAATAAAGGTTGTACACAGCAACAAAGTTTAAGGACATCTGTTCTTTGTATCTAGTGTTCCCCTTCTTTTTTAAAACACTTGCTATTTCCTTTCTAATACAATTATTATCCGGGCTTCCCTGGTGGCTCAGAGGTTAAAGCGTCTGCCTTCGTTACGGGAGACCCGGGTTCGATCCCTGGGTCGGGAAGATCCCCTGGAGAAGGAAATGGCAATCCACTCCAGTACGAGCAAAGACAGGGTAAAGGTCAAGGCTGCGAAGAAAAAAGTGACAACTGAAGACAAGACAAAATCAAGAGGAAAATAAGCTGAAAAGAGATTTAGGGAAGAAAAAAATGAGAGGAAGGAGTAGGGCCCCTAATTAAAGTCAGAAGAATCAAGGTAAAGGATGAAAAGGAAAAGGCAAGAGAGAAGAAATCAGAGAAACAGGATCAATAAAATACATAGGACTTCCCTAGTGGTCCAGTGCTTAAGAATTTGCATGCCAGTGAAGGGGACATGGGTTCAGTCTCTGGTCCAGGAAGATTCTACATCTTGGGGCAACTAAGCCTGTGCACTGCAACTACTGGGCCTATATGCCTGGAGCCTGTGCTCCACAACAGGAGAAGCCCCAGCAATGAGAAGCCCATGCGCTGCACCTAGAGAGCAGCCCCCGCTCACTGCAACTAGAGGATGCCTGCACACAGCAACGAAGGACCAGTGCATCCAAAAATAAAACACAAATTTTTAAAAGAAGAAAAATGCAGACAAAGAACCGTTGTGGTATAAGGAAAGGAAAAGGCAATATATAAAGGTCATCCATGAGAAAGTTTACTGAAACTTTGATTTTGAAGAAAATCATAAAGCAGATACACGCATCCCATTATAAAGTTAGTATTTCATAATCTGTGAAAGGAGATAATGAGGGGTGGTGGTTATTAAATTAATTGAAATTTACTCTCTACTTTTACTTTATGGTTTAAGTCATTTAAAAAGTCAAATAATAAAGGTTGTACACAGCAACAAAGTTTAAGGACATCTGTTCTTTGTACCTAGTGTTCCCCTTCTTTTTTAAAACACTTGCTATTTCCTTTCTAATACAATTATTATCCGGGCTTCCCTGGTGGCTCAGAGGTTAAAGCGTCTGCCTTCGTTACGGGAGACCCGGGTTCGATCCCTGGGTCGGGAAGATCCCCTGGAGAAGGAAATGGCAATCCACTCCAGTACTCTTGCCTGGAGAATCCCATGGACAGAGAAGCCTCGTAGGTTACAGTCCACGGGGTCGCAAAGAGTCGGACACGACCGAGCGACTTCACCTCACCTCACCTCACAACTATTATCCGCCAGCTGCCTACAAACCACTCAACAGACCCAACATGTCTCTTTCTGTTTCTCCTATTAATACACTTGGCGAATCTACCAAGCCTCCATGTCTGAGCAGCCTAGTGCCAGAAGAGTCAGTTAGGACACCCTCCAATCTACTGCAGCTAACACTGGAGAGCAGGAACACGCCAGCATCATCATCCATATTTTGCTGCGAAAGCTGCACGTGTTCAGTAGTTGATTGTTTAAAAAGCTAGAAGATTTTCAGTTTCACTCTTACTTCATCTTTTAGTGACTGGATAAATGTGCCAAAGTGTGTGGAGAAGCAGCCTGTCTCCAGATTTTAATCGACACAGGGTTGCAGTAGCAGCAATAACGGCAGCTGAGATATTGCCAAAAGACTTAAAGCCAAAATGAAATCTGCTGGACACAAAAAGGACTTGGGTTTACCTTAACGAATGAAAACACTTGGAAGGATAACTGGGACTTTTAAGACTGTCTAAGGCAATCATCAAATAACTCTGAACCATCCCCAACTCTTGATCATCACTTTCTGTAGGGCTCAATGGTAGCTTTTCAGAATTTCAAATTTATCTAAAACTTTGACAGCAAATTAATATGATTGCTTCATTTTAGTTTGTGTTCACGAAGAGCTTTTCTAGAAGAAGAAAATAACTGACCTGCAGCTTTTAGTCATTCTCCTGGTCTCATCATGCTGCAAACAGAGGGGACGTGGTCTGTCTTCAGGCTGGGCTTGCTCCATGAGGCAACAATGTGCCTTGAGAACCACAGTCTGGGAATCCAGGTTCTATCTTAAGTTGTCTGTCTGGCAAGTCTCTTTGTTGTTGCTGTTTGAGTCTCTAAGTCACATCTGACTCTTTGCAACCGCATGGACTATAGCCCACCAGCCCCCCCTGTCCATGGGATTTCCTAGGCAAGAAAACTGGAGTAGATTGCCATTTCCTTTTCCAAGGGGTCTTCCCCACTCTGGGATTGAACCTGTGTCTTGGGGCTTGGCAGGTGGGTTCTTTACCCACTAGGAGCCACTTGGAAAGCCCCTCATCTCAATATAGGCGTAATCTCAGGGCTCTCTTGGGATCCAGCTCATCTTTCAATTTTACCTGCTCATCTAAGGGGATTTCATCTATATCATGGTTTCCAGGGCATCAGCAATGAACAGCCTTAATTTTCTCCCAAATGCTAGCCCCTTACTTTTAAATTCAACGATCCAAAATCAAGTTTACTATCTATTGCTCCCAGAGGTCTAAAAATTTGCTCTTTTCCTTACCTATTTCTCTCTACCACCCACTCTCTCACTCAAACTACAAATCCTGCCAGTTTCGACTCCTTTCTTATCTTCTATATCTGTTTGATTGACAAGTTCTAAAATTCTCCATCTACAATGTTTGTTTCTTTTTCTACAATCTCTCTTCCACTGCCTAGGTTGAAGCCTCATTATCTCTTATCTGGCCAGATACCACAGCCTCCAAACAGCATCGTGCTCTCTCTCTCACCCATCATTCACACTTTGTAAAATACAGAATTTGACATATAAATCCATTGGTCAGAACCTTTTAAGATTCTCAACTGCTTACAAAATAAAGTCCAAACTCCATAATCTGGCCCTTACTAAACTGCTCAAAATTACTTTCTATTGTCCATTCACACTCACAAATAACCTTTGCTCTCTCAAATCTTAGTGGCTTTGTATTTGGTTGAAATTGGTGATATTTAATTATATGAAATTGGTGATATTTAACTATTTTGACATAAAAATGGCAATTTCATACAACTTAACTAAGAATGCCCTTATTACCTGTCAAAACATCAAGAATCAGCTTAAACGTTGTTTCCTTTGGTAAGCAGTCATCGACCACACTAGGCTAAAGAACTGGTCTCTCCACTGTGCTCCCTGTCACTCTGTCATATCTCTGTCATAGCACTGTGCTTTAATTATTTGTCCATACTTGTCTCTGTCACTGGAATATGGGAAAGTTGAGAGTAGAACCTAGGACTTAATTATCTCCGTATCTTTACTTCTAGTATGCCATTGCCTTCTCCAGAGGCTCTTCCCAACCCAGGGATCAAAACCAGGTCGCCTGCATTGCAGGCAAATTCTTTACCAGATGAGCCACCGTGGAAGCCCAAGAATACTGGAGTGGGTAGCCTATCCCTTCCCCAGGGGATCTTTCCGACCCAGGAATCGAACTGGGCTCTCCTGCATTGCAGGTGGATTCTTTACCATCTGAGCTACCAGGGAATCCCTAATGTCTCAGTAGGAGTTAAAAAATATTTATTGAATGAGAGACTAAATTTCCTTCTGAACTTCGTACACAAAGGAGCTGATAATTTTTTTTTGGTTAAAATTGGGAGGAACGTTGGTATTATGATTTAATATATCATAGAATGCCTCTTACCTCTTCTTATATCACCGTCCCCGTTTTTCTTCCTACTGGCTGTGGATTTGATCTTACCAGATGGATTTAATATGGCTATGAAAGAAATGGTTATACACTACCAGAGCATATGGCCATTATGAGCCCTGCTATGCACATGTAACCCACATGAAAGCAGATGTATAATGTTCATCTGACAAAACTCCATGAGGCAGCAAACAGACAAAGGCAGCAGGCACAAGGTAAATAATTCCTAAGCAAATCCTAACATTCAAACCAAAACTATTTTCTACCCACCAAAACTCATGAGGATCAATGAAAGCTCTCTCTGAAAATGCATGGAGGACATTTACAGAAGTTGCAAAATGTGCAGCAGGCATTTTATACAGCAGGCATTTTTGCAAAGCCTATTAATATTGAAAGAAGTTGCAGCTCCAGAATCTTATCAGTTTGTGGAATTAGTGATTAAAATCCCAAGAGCAATATAAATAAGAGCAAAGTCTGTTTGTATTTTAAATACTGGACTTTATATAGGACTAGAATATTAGATAGTCAAAAAGTATGATTTTAGACTGAGAGACTGTAAACGGTCCAATTTTTCAATCACCTCTGATAACAGGAAGATGTCTACTTAGCTTGGACTAATCTAGATACAGACAGGGTGGCAGATCACAAGCAGATCACTGGGAAATCCAGGAGGGACCAAGACCACAGCAGGGCTTAGACATTAGGACTCAAACCAGAATGGCAGACTTGTCCCTCAACAACTTCCCCCACCTGTTAGTGACAGGCATCTGGGGATGATTCCGATGCCTGCATATTACTGGTTGCTGAAACTGATAAACATTAGTTAGAAAATTATACACAGTAAATTCCTTTGTTGTGTTCAGTCATTTATTCTCAACTAATGATTCTGTGGTTGTCACAAAATGCCTTTCACACACAATTAAGGATAGATTCTTAAGCAAGGGAGATGCATCCATCACCCTGATGCTGGTAAAGACTGAGGGCAGGAGGAGGAGGGGGCAACAGAGGATGAGATGGTTGGATGGCATCACTGACTCAATGGACAGGAATTTGAGCAAACTCCAGGAGATAGTGAAGGACAGGGAAGCCTGGTGTGCTGCAGTCCATGGGGTTACAAAGAGTAGGACATGACTTAGTGAGTGAACAGCAACAACAATCTACCCTTGAGAACACTATCCTGGTGAACAAAGTGAGCATCCAGGTGTCTCAGCTCAGGATGCTGCAACAAAATAAGACAGCTGGCATGACTGAAACGCCAGGCGTTCGCTTCTCGTTCTGGAGGTTGGGAAGTCTGAAGTCATAGTTTCAGCATGGTCAGGGTCTGGTGAACACTCTCTTCCTCACTTGCAGACAGCTGCCTTCTTGCAGTATCCTCACATGGCAGAGAGAGAGACGAGAAGGAGGGAGAGAGGTCTGCCCCTTTTCTATAAAGGCCCTAACCCCATCATGAGGAATTCATCCTAACAATGTTCTCTGAACCTCATACCTCCAAAGGCCTCACTTCTCCAAATATCATTGTGGAGGTAGGGCTTCATCATATGCATTTTGGAGAGACGCAAACATTTAGTCCGTAACATCAGGTAAGTAGCACTTCTCATAGTGCAGTGACAGAATGGAGCCTCTTCCAGTTTAGGTGCGGCATGCCTTTTTATCCATGCTGTACAGTGTGCTCAGTTGTTCTGTCAGGTCCAACTCTTTGCGACCCCGTGGACTGTAGCCTGCCGGGCTCCTCTGTCCATAGGGATTCTCCAGGCAAGACTACTAGAGTAGGTTGTCAGGCTCTCCTCTAGGATATCTCCCAATCCAGGGATCAAACCCAGGTCTCCCACATTGCAGGCGGATTCTTTACCATCTGAGCCACCAGGTAAGCTGAAGAATACTGGAGTGGGTAGCCTATCACTTTTCTAGGGGAACTTCCTGACCCAGGAATCAAACTGGGGTCTCCTGCATTGCAGGCAGATTCTTTACCAGCTGAGCTACTGAGAAGCTTTTTATACCTAAAGTTCTCTAAAACTGTAGCCAAAGGAGTCACTTAAACCTCCCACATAGACTAAAGGTCAAAATATATGCTTGAACATTTGACTTTTGTGAGTATATATTTAATTTGAAACAAGATGACCTGGTTTGCTTTATACAAAAGCACAGGTAAATGAGTTATAGTAAAATGGTCTTCTATGACAGGCACATGTGGGTTTCATATAGTGACCCGAGGCTTCATGTCCTTGAATCTCAAGATAAATAAAACCCTGGAAGAGACAAAAAATGCCAGACAAATGTCAGGTTAAGTGTGTTGGCTTCTGACTTTCGATGCAGAAGCATCACCCTTGGCTGCCTGTTGAATATTCTAGTCTAAGCTTTATTTTTGGCCCAGAGCTTTTTTGGCCACCATCAGTCTCTGTGGCTCCCTCATTGCATTTTCTCCTTGGTATTCTTGGCAGCTGTCTTAGATGGAGAGGTGAGCACCAGAATAAAATGAAGGACAAAAGCCTGCTTCTCATTCTTCAGCACCAGTATCCAAAGTTGGTTTAGCATTCTTCATTCCAAATAGCCAGTCCACATCTCCCCATCTCATATTTTCAACGCCTTTCAGGATCTGAAAATCTTCAGAGGTGTGTGCTTAGTTGACAAAAGCACATCAAGACTATCATATAAGAAGGCTCCCGTAAAAATCTAGCCAAGCTGACATTTAGATGGTAGGCTGGTAAACGGTGCATTATGTTGATTTTTATTTAGCTCCATATGATTCTGCAGAGACTTTTGTGTGCTTTGGGATGCATTAATATTTGTACGAATTGGAAATGTAATCTTTCCTTCCCCTCTCTACTCCCAATCCATAGACAAATACATCCTCTCCGAATATAAAAGCAGCAGAAAGCATATAGCATTTGTCCTAGATGCCATTTCAACTCAAATGATAGAAAAATGTATAAACCTAATCCCAGACTCATAAGTTTCTTGAAATTTGTTATTAAATAGTTTCAGTTTGATTTTATGTACAGCATGGACCCTCTCTACTTTCTCAGAAGTGATACTAAGAGGTCAAGAAAATTCTTAGCCTTATTAAAATTTTTATTATTGATTTATTTAAGTCATTACCAATTCTCCTAAAAGGAGTGAAAGAAAAGGGCCTTAGGCCAAGACCTAAAATCTACCCTTTATTCTCCTGAATTTTATTCTAAAGTTCCCAATAGAGCTAAGCCACCAGTGCATCCATGCCTCCCTGCTATCATCCTTCTGGCAAGGAGACAAAGGTGTGTATGTTTAACTCTAATAATGTGTCTCATCTAGAACTGTTTGGATCATGCATATCTTAGCTTTCTTACATTAGCATGGATCACAAGGAATAGAAGGTAAAATCATTACATATCCCAAGAAGCTCAGTAGAAGGCTTTAAAATATAACAAGCAAAATAATAATGTATCCTAGAAAAAGAAAGAAGATAGCCTTACAGGAAACAGAAGATAAAGTAAATTACTTAAATGTAGAAAACACTTCAAAGTTTTCTCATTTCGTCTTCCTAGTTACTATGTTAAGTACCTGGCTTTTTTGCCTGAGTTGGAAAACATACTCTCCTCCACTTCCCATTTTCCCTCCCCTGTACTAGTTTTTATTACTCTGATCTTTTCAAAGGTTTTAGACCCTTCTGGTCTAAAGAAAAGATAATTACTTTAAACAGAAAATAAAAATTTATTATGTGGAATTCAAATATACTGGAAAGTCAAGAATGTATGGCATCTAAGTCTCAAGTGTAATAGGGTTTATAAAAGTTTATAGATGCTTATATTTAAATTTAGTAAAAGCTATCCACCAGAATGCTCAAAAAGAAATTTATCTTTGAAAAAATTCCAGAGAATGCTATCAAGCTATATCTGACTAGCAAAAAAAAAAAAAAAANTGTCCATTCACACTCACAAATAACCTTTGCTCTCTCAAATCTTAGTGGCTTTGTATTTGGTTGAAATTGGTGATATTTAATTATATGAAATTGGTGATATTTAACTATTTTGACATAAAAATGGCAATTTCATACAACTTAACTAAGAATGCCCTTATTACCTGTCAAAACATCAAGAATCAGCTTAAACGTTGTTTCCTTTGGTAAGCAGTCATCGACCACACTAGGCTAAAGAACTGGTCTCTCCACTGTGCTCCCTGTCTCTCTGTCATATCTCTGTCATAGCACTGTGCTTTAATTATTTGTCCATACTTGTCTCTGTCACTGGAATATGGGAAAGTTGAGAGTAGAACCTAGGACTTAATTATCTCCGTATCTTTACTTCTAGTATGCCATTGCCTTCTCCAGAGGCTCTTCCCAACCCAGGGATCAAAACCAGGTCGCCTGCATTGCAGGCAAATTCTTTACCAGATGAGCCACCGTGGAAGCCCAAGAATACTGGAGTGGGTAGCCTATCCCTTCCCCAGGGGATCTTTCCGACCCNGTAGAACCTAGGACTTAATTATCTCCGTATCTTTACTTCTAGTATGCCATTGCCTTCTCCAGAGGCTCTTCCCAACCCAGGGATCAAAACCAGGTCGCCTGCATTGCAGGCAAATTCTTTACCAGATGAGCCACCGTGGAAGCCCAAGAATACTGGAGTGGGTAGCCTATCCCTTCCCCAGGGGATCTTTCCGACCCAGGAATCGAACTGGGCTCTCCTGCATTGCAGGTGGATTCTTTACCATCTGAGCTACCAGGGAATCCCTAATGTCTCAGTAGGAGTTAATAAATATTTATTGAATGAGAGACTAAATTTCCTTCTGAACTTCGTACACAAAGGAGCTGATAATTTTTTTTTGGTTAAAATTGGGAGGAACGTTGGTATTATGATTTAATATATCATAGAATGCCTCTTACCTCTTCTTATATCACCGTCCCCGTTTTTCTTCCTACTGGCTGTGGATTTGATCTTACCAGATGGATTTAATATGGCTATGAAAGAAATGGTTATACACTACCAGAGCATATGGCCATTATGAGCCCTGCTATGCACATGTAACCCACATGAAAGCAGATGTATAATGTTCATCTGACAAAACTCCATGAGGCAGCAAACAGACAAAGGCAGCAGGCACAAGGTAAATAATTCCTAAGCAAATCCTAACATTCAAACCAAAACTATTTTCTACCCACCAAAACTCATGAGGATCAATGAAAGCTCTCTCTGAAAATGCATGGAGGACATTTACAGAAGTTGCAAAATGTGCAGCAGGCATTTTATACAGCAGGCATTTTTGCAAAGCCTATTAATATTGAAAGAAGTTGCAGCTCCAGAATCTTATCAGTTTGTGGAATTAGTGATTAAAATCCCAAGAGCAATATAAATAAGAGCAAAGTCTGTTTGTATTTTAAATACTGGACTTTATATAGGACTAGAATATTAGATAGTCAAAAAGTATGATTTTAGACTGAGAGACTGTAAACGGTCCAATTTTTCAATCACCTCTGATAACAGGAAGATGTCTACTTAGCTTGGGCTAATCTAGATACAGACAGGGTGGCAGATCACAAGCAGATCACTGGGAAATCCAGGAGGGACCAAGACCACAGCAGGGCTTAGACATTAGGACTCAAACCAGAATGGCAGACTTGTCCCTCANCTAATCTAGATACAGACAGGGTGGCAGATCACAAGCAGATCACTGGGAAATCCAGGAGGGACCAAGACCACAGCAGGGCTTAGACATTAGGACTCAAACCAGAATGGCAGACTTGTCCCTCAACAACTTCCCCCACCTGTTAGTGACAGGCATCTGGGGATGATTCCGATGCCTGCATATTACTGGTTGCTGAAACTGATAAACATTAGTTAGAAAATTATACACAGTAAATTCCTTTGTTGTGTTCAGTCATTTATTCTCAACTAATGATTCTGTGGTTGTCACAAAATGCCTTTCACACACAATTAAGGATAGATTCTTAAGCAAGGGAGATGCATCCATCACCCTGATGCTGGTAAAGACTGAGGGCAGGAGGAGGAGGGGGCAACAGAGGATGAGATGGTTGGATGGCATCACTGACTCAATGGACAGGAATTTGAGCAAACTCCAGGAGATAGTGAAGGACAGGGAAGCCTGGTGTGCTGCAGTCCATGGGGTTACAAAGAGTAGGACATGACTTAGTGAGTGAACAGCAACAACAATCTACCCTTGAGAACACTATCCTGGTGAACAAAGTGAGCATCCAGGTGTCTCAGCTCAGGATGCTGCAACAAAATAAGACAGCTGGCATGACTGAAACGCCAGGCGTTCGCTTCTCGTTCTGGAGGTTGGGAAGTCTGAAGTCATAGTTTCAGCATGGTCAGGGTCTGGTGAACACTCTCTTCCTCACTTGCAGACAGCTGCCTTCTTGCAGTATCCTCACATGGCAGAGAGAGAGACGAGAAGGAGGGAGAGAGGTCTGCCCCTTTTCTATAAAGGCCCTAACCCCATCATGAGGAATTCATCCTAACAATGTTCTCTGAACCTCATACCTCCAAAGGCCTCACTTCTCCAAATATCATTGTGGAGGTAGGGCTTCATCATATGCATTTTGGAGAGACGCAAACATTTAGTCCGTAACATCAGGTAAGTAGCACTTCTCATAGTGCAGTGACAGAATGGAGCCTCTTCCAGTTTAGGTGTGGCGTGCCTTTTTATCCATGCTGTACAGTGTGCTCAGTTGTTCTGTCAGGTCCAACTCTTTGCGACCCCGTGGACTGTAGCCTGCCGGGCTCCTCTGTCCATAGGGATTCTCCAGGCAAGACTACTAGAGTAGGTTGTCAGGCTCTCCTCTAGGATATCTCCCAATCCAGGGATCAAACCCAGGTCTCCCACATTGCAGGCGGATTCTTTACCATCTGAGCCACCAGGTAAGCTGAAGAATACTGGAGTGGGTAGCCTATCACTTTTCTAGGGGAACTTCCTGACCCAGGAATCAAACTGGGGTCTCCTGCATTGCAGGCAGATTCTTTACCAGCTAAGCTACTGAGAAGCTTTTTATACCTAAAGTTCTCTAAAACTGTAGCCAAAGGAGTCACTTAAACCTCCCACATAGACTAAAGGTCAAAATATATGCTTGAACATTTGACTTTTGTGAGTATATATTTAATTTGAAACAAGATGACCTGGTTTGCTTTATACAAAAGCACAGGTAAATGAGTTATAGTAAAATGGTCTTCTATGACAGGCACATGTGGGTTTCATATAGTGACCCGAGGCTTCATGTCCTTGAATCTCAAGATAAATAAAACCCTGGAAGAGACAAAAAATGCCAGACAAATGTCAGGTTAAGTGTGTTGGCTTCTGACTTTCGATGCAGAAGCATCACCCTTGGCTGCCTGTTGAATATTCTAGTCTAAGCTTTATTTTTGGCCCAGAGCTTTTTTGGCCACCATCAGTCTCTGTGGCTCCCTCATTGCATTTTCTCCTTGGTATTCTTGGCAGCTGTCTTAGATGGAGAGGTGAGCACCAGAATAAAATGAAGGACAAAAGCCTGCTTCTCATTCTTCAGCACCAGTATCCAAAGTTGGTTTAGCATTCTTCATTCCAAATAGCCAGTCCACATCTCCCCATCTCATATTTTCAACGCCTTTCAGGATCTGAAAATCTTCAGAGGTGTGCGCTTAGTTGACAAAAGCACATCAAGACTATCATATAAGAAGGCCCCCGTAAAAATCTAGCCAAGCTGACATTTAGATGGTAGGCTGGTAAACGGTGCATTATGTTGATTTTTATTTAGCTCCATATGATTCTGCAGAGACTTTTGTGTGCTTTGGGATGCATTAATATTTGTACGAATTGGAAATGTAATCTTTCCTTCCCCTCTCTACTCCCAATCCATAGACAAATACATCCTCTCCGAATATAAAAGCAGCAGAAAGCATATAGCATTTGTCCTAGATGCCATTTCAACTCAAATGATAGAAAAATGTATAAACCTAATCCCAGACTCATAAGTTTCTTGAAATTTGTTATTAAATAGTTTCAGTTTGATTTTATGTACAGCATGGACCCTCTCTACTTTCTCAGAAGTGATACTAAGAGGTCAAGAAAATTCTTAGCCTTATTAAAATTTTTATTATTGATTTATTTAAGTCATTACCAATTCTCCTAAAAGGAGTGAAAGAAAAGGGCCTTAGGCCAAGACCTAAAATCTACCCTTTATTCTCCTGAATTTTATTCTAAAGTTCCCAATAGAGCTAAGCCACCAGTGCATCCATGCCTCCCTGCTATCATCCTTCTGGCAAGGAGACAAAGGTGTGTATGTTTAACTCTAATAATGTGTCTCATCTGGAACTGTTTGGATCATGCATATCTTAGCTTTCTTACATTAGCATGGATCACAAGGAATAGAAGGTAAAATCATTACATATCCCAAGAAGCTCAGTAGAAGGCTTTAAAATATAACAAGCAAAATAATAATGTATCCTAGAAAAAGAAAGAAGATAGCCTTACAGGAAACAGAAGATAAAGTAAATTACTTAAATGTAGAAAACACTTCAAAGTTTTCTCATTTCGTCTTCCTAGTTACTATGTTAAGTACCTGGCTTTTTTGCCTGAGTTGGAAAACATACTCTCCTCCACTTCCCATTTTCCCTCCCCTGTACTAGTTTTTATTACCCTGATCTTTTCAAAGGTTTTAGACCCTTCTGGTCTAAAGAAAAGATAATTACTTTAAACAGAAAATAAAAATTTATTATGTGGAATTCAAATATACTGGAAAGTCAAGAATGTATGGCATCTAAGTCTCAAGTGTAATAGGGTTTATAAAAGTTTATAGATGCTTATATTTAAATTTAGTAAAAGAGATCCACCAGAATGCTCAAAAAGAAATTTATCTTTGAAAAAATTCCAGAGAATGCTATCAAGCTATATCTGACTAGCAAAAAAAAAAAAAAAAATCCATAAAAGCAATCAAAGAAATCCATAGAAAGAAAAATGAACAATAAAAGACAAGGGAATTCTTCATGCGAAACCTAGAAATGAAAGATATTTTAAAAACATGATTTTATAATTCATTTGCCCTGTAGCAAATATCAAAATTCTGTGATAAGTCTTGAGAGACTGAATACAATATGACATTAATTTGCATGAAAAGAAAAAAGGCAACACAATCAAAGAAAAAGCCAAAGATATGTATACATTTTTTTCTTGTAAGCTGAAGGAGGTCAAAACCATTCTAGGTGCCTAAGGATATAACCTCATCTTTTAAGTTATAGCTCAAAGGGCTGAATATAAATGGTTGTCACCTTTCCCTGATGGGAGCAATATTTTGAATGACAAATGGATATTCATTAGATACTATGGATCATTTAATTATATGAATGTCTTCCTAACTGCTTAATATTAGAGCTGTATGCGACCTAAATAATGGTTTGGGTTAGGTGACCTTGTACTTAAGGATCTCTTTCTGTCCAGTTACCAGGCAAGCTTTTCAAATACACTCAGAGATTTAATTCACAAATCCCCTAAGAGCCTTCTGATAAAAGATTGGGGCAACACAAATAAGCTAGTGATACATGACCTTGTTTCAGAAAAGGAGGCTGGGATTCTAAGCAAGTATGCTTATTTATCATTGTTGAATTGTTAAGTAAGGCAAAAGAAAAAGAAATATGAATATATCATAAACATATAGGAGAAAATGAAAATTAGAACTCAGTATTATATTCTCGGGGCTTCCCTGGTGGCTCAGACAGCAGAGAATCCGCCTGCAATGCGGGAGACCTGGGTTTGATCCCTGGGTTGGGAAGATCCCCTGGAGGAGGGCATGACAACACACCCAGCATTCTTGCCTGGAGAATCCCTAATGGACAGAGGAGCCTAGCGGGGTCCAGTCCAAGGGGTCACAAAGGGTCAGACACGACTGAGTGGCTAAGCACAAGTGCATCATATCCTCTAAATCTATGGCCCTGCTTCTGTTTTGTTACATTCTGCCATTTGTTTCATTTTTTAGATGCCACAGATAAGTGAAAATTATGTAGTATTTATCTTTCTCTGTATAACATTCATTCAGGGCAACATCCTCTAGGTATACATGTGTTACCACAAATGGCAAGTTTCCATTCCTTTTATATGGCCGAGTAATATCCATTATATAGATTAAAAACGTGTACCTCCAGACACACACACATCAGTTTTTATTTTAAATCTGTAATCAATACATTTTGAATATATTCTTAGAGCACTATATTTTTACTACCCTTCTCACATTTCATGTTTTTTTAAACCATAATTACATCTTTTTGCATATCCCTTTACTACTTACTGTAGTTATAATTGATTGTACCTTCATATTTGTTTTATAAATTGCTGATCTTGTACCTTAACTAGAGACACCTTCTTACTGCCTTCACCAGAGACAGTTTTTTCTTTCATATATTTTCTTATTTCTGGTTATGACCTTTATTTTCTGTTCAAAAAACAACCTTTAACATTTCTTGTCAGGCCAGTTTAGTACTGATGAACTCTTAAGTTTTGCTTCCCTGGGAAACTCTTTATATCTCTCCTTCAATTCTACATAGCCTTGTCAGAGTATTCTCTGCACTTTGAATATATTATCTGTTGGTCTTTGGGCCCACAAGTTTCTGCTGAAATATTAGGTGATGTAACTTTTTTCTTTTGTCATCTCTAAAATCCTAAGTTTTTCCATTGTAATATGTTTTGGTGTGGATCTCTTTGGGGTCATCTTGTTCTGAACTGTTTATGCTTCCTGCTGCTAAGTCGCTTCAGTCGTGTCCAACTCTGTGCGACCCCAGAGACGGCAGCCCACCAGGCTCCCCAATCCCTGGGATTCTCCAGGCAAGAACACTGCAGTGGGCTGCCATTTCCTTCTCCAATTCATGAAAGTGAAACGTCAAAGTGAAGTTGCTCAGTCATGTCCGACTCCTAGCGACCCCATGGACTGCAGCCTACCAGGCTCCTCCATCCATGGGATTTCCCAGGCAAGAGTACTGGAGTGGGTTGCCATTGCCTTCTCCTAGACCTAGATATCTATTTCCTTCCTCAGATGAGGGAAGTTTTCAGCCACTATTTCTTCAAATAAGTTTTCTGTCCCTTGCTCTCTTCTTATAGGACCCTATAGAAATTTTGGTACACTTGATGTTGTCACAGAAGCCCCTTAAACTATCCTAATCTTTATTTTTTTTTCTTTTTGCTGTCTTGATTGGGTGATTTCCATTCTTGTATCCTCCCAATTGCTGATCCATTCTTCTGTATCATCTAATATGCTATTGATTCTACCTAGTGTTCATTTTATTCTTCAGCTATGATTGGTTCTTTCTTATATTTTCCACCTCTTTGTTGAAGGTTTCACTGCATTCCTCCATTCTTCTGAGCTTGGTGAGCATCTTTATGACCATTTCTTTGAACTTTTTATCAAGTAAATTACTTGTCTGTTTCAACAGATTTTTTTCTGGAGTTTCATTTTGTTCTTTTGTTTAAAACATATCCCTCTGCCTCCTCATGTTGTTTGACTCTCAGTGACTGTTTCAATGAATTAGGCAAAAGAGGAACGTCTCCTGGTTTTATTAGCATGGACTTGTGTTAGGGAATCTTCTGGGTAAACAATGCACCAGGCAGCTTTGGCTGGCAGGCTGGCTGGATTTGGAGTAGGTACACACTAGAGCTGTTCCGTGGTGCTCTGCACCAAGACCTAGCAGGAAAGCTCGAGCTGGGGTAAGCACAAGTATGGGGCAGGGGCCACCTTGGTGGTGTGGGTAGTGGTGGGGCGAGGGGAGCATAGAGCTGATGTGGGAGAGGGCAGAGCTGGCAGATGGGCAGAATGCTTAGATCATGTTCCCATCTCATCGCTAGATGGAGGAAGAAGTTAAAAAAAAAAAGGCACTTTCCAGGACCTCTGACCCTGGAGAGAGTTTGTGTAGTGCCCTGCCCATTTGGCAGACACTCTAGGTTTAGTAAATGTATTTCCTTCATGTATGGTCTGCTGCTGCTGCTGCTAAGTCACTTCACGCATGTCCGACTCTGTGCAACCCCACAGACGGAAGCCCACCAGGCTCCCCTGTCCCTGGGATTTTCCATGCAAAAACACTGGAGTGGGTTGCCATTTCCTTCTCCAATGCAGGAAAGTGAAAAGTGAAAGTAAAGTCGCTTAGTCATGTCCAACTCTTCACGACCCCATGGACTGCAGCCTACCAGACTCCTCCATCCATGGGATTTTCCAGGCAAGAGTACTGGAGTAGGTTGCCAGTGCCTTCTCCCCATGTAAGATCTAGGCACCCGTTAAATCATTGTCTTTTCACTATGCCCCAGAGGGTGTAAATGCACACATGGGGCCCTTCAGTGTCACCCTTCTCTACTGCAGATCACTCTGTTGGGGCTGTGGCTCCTGTCAATGTGACCTGTCTGTTTTTCCTATCCACCTCTACATGGTCCCTTTATTGTTATTGTACAGAAGTTGTTCAGTCAGTCCTCAGTTCTTCTGGGAGAAACTGCTCTGTGTATGTATAGATTCAGTGTTTCTATGGAGAAGTGAGTCCAGGGTCTTCCTACACTGTCATCTCGAATTGTCCCCTAGCCATGACATTTGAAGTCAGATAGCCCTAACATTCTTTCAATGTACCAGCACTGTCACAAATGAGTTGTGTGCCCTTGAATAGTGACATGATGTTCCCAAGTTTCAGCTCCCTAATCTATACTGGCAGTTAGAAATAAATACCTTGTAGAGTTGTCCTGAGATTAACTGTCCAGAAGACCAAGTGCCTGATATATATCCTTTGCAAAGAAGTCATATTCGGTGTCCTAACAGACTGCAAAATTTTATGGTGCATGTATTACATGCCAGGCAATATACATGATATTAAAGATAGAATGGTGAACAAAAGATCCATGGATTATTCTTGTAGAGTTCATGGTTTAGAGAAGAGACTTTAGTAACATAATCCCAGGAATAAATGTGTGACAGTCTTCCACATGACACTCTGGGCTCTTGACCTCATCCACTAAGAGGTTATTCTCAGCATTTTAGTCAAGTCCATCAAAAGTGATCCAACTCCACAGTGGAACTGAGAAACAGACGTTTGCTGAAGAGTTCCGGGGAAGCAAAAAAGAAGATATACCATACACCATATTCCAGAAACCAAAAACATTCCCCAGTCGATGTTTTTGTTCTCCCAAAGTTCCTCCTTATTTGCCAACCAGTTTCACTTTTTTCTTCTTCCTCCATCTTTTCCACAAATATGGTTTTCCTCTTTCTCTCAGCTTGCTTCTCCCACCAAAACAGACTATCAAGCAAAATACTGCCATGAAATTAAAAGCAGCATATTTATTGTATGTCAGAGAAATACAGAAGAACTCTAGACGCATAACCTGGAGACCTAGATTCAAACCCCAACTATGCCACCAAATCATCAGGCAGTTTTGGATAAGCCATTCCATGTATCCATGCCTGCAATCCCAAAACAGAATGCTGAACCAAATAAACTCTAAAGTTTTTTTTTTTTTAAATACATGGATAATTATTATGATTGTTCTAATGAAACTATTAAATGATACTAAATCTTTTCAATTCTATAGCTGAATTCAATGTGTAATTACATGTTTAAACAATTCTTCCTACTTTTGCTTCTGCGCCCTTAGATTTGACGTCATTAGCTCAGTTGCTTAACATGTTAATATCTATGTTTATGCATAAGGCTTAGTTTTCTGCAAAATCAGCTAAGCTTATTTTGGGTTAAAAAAAAAAAACAACAACTATTGAACTCATTCAGCATGCTAGTATTTCAAAGCAACCAGCCAACAACTGCCATTTCCATTGTCTATTTTTCCTGTTAGGCTGAGAAGAGTGAAATTTACTGATGTTTTCCCAACCCCAGCTTTCCTACTGTGCAAAATGAATAGTTAAGCAGAACATTAGCAGAACAGTTTCATTTCTTACTCAAGCAGTGAAGACTTCCCTCCACTGTGACACAGAAGGATGCACACTTCAAGACAATACATTTATTTAGTGGATATGAATGTCTTTTGACTAGAAAAAGAAATAACAATCATCTGCAGTACTTTAAATAGCAAACATCTGCTTTTCCTAACATATTTCAAATACTTTGAATTTCCTGATTAGTTGTTAAATGAGAACTGTATTTCTGAAAGACATAATGAAGCAGTTTAAAGATGAGTCTTAAAAGATCTTCAAAGCAAAATGAAGAAAAATGCTCATGCGTTCAGTAAGGATGTTTAAAACAGAACCACAAGCTCCATAATGGGAACAAATAAAAAATAATGCTTTCAATTATTTGCATTTACATCAAAAGTTCTGTTAAATATTGCAAGTGAGGGAAGATGATATAAATGAACAGAGCACAGATAAATGAATATATAGCACTGTATTCTTACAGCATGGCAACAAAATCCATGATGCTATTAAAGAAGTCTGCTTGACTAAGCCAAACATGAAGATTTCAGAAGTAATGACATGAAGCATCTTTGTGAGCAGTACACAAATGGGTGCATATATCATGGAGTAGGTTCAAGAAGTATATATGCAAACACATCTACGAGCAATTGCTCCAGTCTGAGAGCTGTAGATTTATTTTGGCAATTGTCAGCCTTTCTTCAGCAATTGTTAATACAAAATGCAAAGGATCATTTATTTTTCTCATAAAAGTTTATAAAATGGGCACTGAATAAATATTTCCGGGTGACATANAGTGAAGGACAGGGAAGCCTGGCATGCTGCAGTCCATGGGGTTGCAAAGAGTCAGATAGATCTTAGCAACTGAACAACAATGAACAATATGAGAAATATTATATATATGTATACATTCTGCATTAATCATATATGTATCCCCTCTTCTCCACTTTCCAAAATGATTGTTTCATCCTTTCTCCTCTCAGTCCTTACACACCTGGGCTTGCCATCGCCACCACCACTACCAGCCCATCCCTGCCTGATAACTTATCTCATAATTCATCGAATAGTTGAAAGCAAGCAGTAAGAATCTCTCTTCATCACCAAAACTATTGACACTCAATATCTCTAGTCTATTTCCTGCTTACCATCTTGTACTATGGACTAGGGCCCCCTGTTTCTACCAAAGGCCAGACTCTGCAGTCTTACGGTGGAGTCTATCTTCAGGACTTCATGTCCATAGGTTTCCCTTGTTCTTGCATTATCAGTGTCCTGGATCATCTCCAGCTCCACACACCACTGTGTCCTGGAATCGTTCCTCTTCAGGAACTCTACTTTGATCCCAGATTCCACTCACCTCCGATAAGACTTATTGGACGAGTTGTCTCTAGAATCTCTGTCCCCTCCGGCTTTTCACCTCACGGTCTCTAACTTACTGCCCCTTGCCGGACCTGAGTGTCCATGACATCACCGACATTGCTTCGGATGAGGTGTCTGATGATGTTCCTGTTGCCAGATCCAGTGGTGGCTTCTCAGGCTTTATCTTGCCTGACTTTTCAAAGCTGTCCACACAGTTGGCAACTTTAAAAATAAGTAAACAAAAACCAAACTCTTATAACACTCTTACTTTCTGTAACACTGCATTCTTTTGGCTTTCTCTAACTCACTGAGAGCTCCTTTGCCTGCCCCTTCATCTCCGCTAGACCTCCAAATGCTGTCAAATCCGGAGCTCTGTCCTTGGGCCTCTTCTTCACCCTCCTAAGTGATCTTATCCAGACGCTCGGCTTTAAATATTCATATTATCTAAATGCCTATGGTCAACAACTCTCAACCTCCCACTCTCACTTTATTCTTCACTGGCCTCCAGACTCACATAGAGCATCATTACATGAATATCTACTCTGCACATAAAACCTACCAGCCAAAACAGAACTTTTGATTTCTGAACCAGCACACCTGCACCTCCCCTAATCTTTCCATTCTTAGGAAGGGGAATTGTCATACACCCAAATGTTCATGTCACACATCTTGTTTTTCAGCCACTAAGTTGGGTCCAACTCTTTGCAAACCTGATGTTCTGTAGCACGCCAGGCTTTCCTCTCCTTTGCTGTCTCTTTTTGCTCAGACAAGCCCATTGAGTCAGTGATGCTTATCCAACCATCTTATTCTCTATCGTCCCCTTCTCTTCCTGCCCCCCACCTTTCCCATCATCAGGGTCTTATGAAATGAATAAGCTTTTCACATCAGGTGACCAAAACATTGGAGCTTCAGCTAGTCACAAGTCCAGCAGTTATCTTTGACTTCTTTCCCTCACCTTTCATATCAATAAACACTCCCACCAGAACATGTCAGAATCTATTCACATCTCTCCATCTCCATTACTGTCACCCTAGGCCAAATCACTGACTCCTTCATNTTGTCAGTTGCTTCATTTGCTATTATTTTCTCCCATTCAGAGGGTTGTCTTTTCACCTTGCTTATAGTTTCCTTTGTTGTGCAGAAGCTTTTAATTTTAATTAGATCCCATTTGTTTATATTTGCTTTTATTTCCAGTATTCTGGGAGGCGGATCATTGAGGATCCTGCTGTGATTTATGTCGGAGAGTGTTTTGCCTATGTTCTCCTCTAGGAGTTTTATAGCTTTTCAAACTCCTATGACTGCTCTGAATATACTGATGAACTGATTTACAAACATATTGTGTATATAGAATGCTATTATAGCATACATTTATTTATAAAAAGGGATATAAAAATATATGTGTACATATTAATATGTACACACAAATGTATACTCTTCAATGCATGCATTTATTTGAAAGGATACACAGGGCATTGATAATATTTGAATCTCAAAGGCAGAATTCTGAGGGACTAGGTACTCTATGCCATTTCTGTACTATCTGAATCATTTACCCAATCCCTAAGTATTACCTAATTAAATAAATGAATAAATTAATTAAAACAAAACACTTTGGCTAATATAACTAGTAAATAACATATTTTTATTTTACTCCAAACATTCTCAGGGATGTAAAACCCATTCAGCATGTGTCATACTGGCTTCTGATTTTTAAGGGAACGAAAACTTAGTGGAAACATATACACTACCATATGTAAAAGAGACAGGCAGTGGGAATTTGCTGTATGACTCATGGAACTCAAACTGGGGTTCTGTGACAACAAAGAAGGGTGCAATGGGGTGAGGGGGGCATATGGCTGACCCATGTTGATGTACGACAGAAACCAACACAATATTATAAACCAATTGTCCTTCATTAAAAATAAACACATTTAAAAACAAAATGAAAAAAACTTAGGTCTCAGGACAAGGGTTGTGCCAAAAGACTTCTCACATTTTGGCACACTTGGGCAACAAAGGTTAATCAGAAATATTGAGAGAAAATTACTGTGTTCCTCATTAAGAATGCTGAACCTATATCTACTCAATATGAAGACACTTATTCAATATGATTAACCCAGCAAAAGAACTGGACCAGTGCAAAGGGGGAACAACCCAATTAAACAAGCTGTTTCATCAATAGTTGGGCCAAATTTCTAACTGCAAATGAGCTCAAACATGCATATATATTCATATATGTAACATACATTGACTTATGGAACCCTTCAAAAAAATGACTTTATTTTTTGGGCTCCAAAATCACTATAGATGGTGACTGCAGCCATGAAATTAAGACACTTGCTCCTTGGAAGAAAAGCTATGTTCAAACTAGACAGCATACTAAAAAGCAGAGACACTACTTTACCAACAAAAGTCCGTCTAGTCAAAGCTTTGATTTTTTCCAGTAGTCGTGTATGGATGTGAGAGTTGGAGTATAAAGAAAGCTGAGTGCTGAAGAATTGGTGCTTTTGAACTGTGGTGTTGGAGAAGACTCTTGAGAGTCCCTTAGACTGCAAGGAGATCCAACTAGTCCATCCTAAAGGAAATCAGTCCTGAATATTCATTGGAAGAACTGATGCTGAGGTTAAAACTCCAATAATTTGGCCACCTGATACGAAGAACCGACTCATTGGAAAAGAGCCTGATGCTGGGAAAGATTGAAAACAGGAGGAGAAGGGGACAACAGAGGATGAGATGGTTGGATGGCATCACCGATACGATGGACATTGAGTTTGAGTAGGCTCCAGGAGTGGGTGATGGACAGGGAAACCTGGCATGCTGTAGTCTTTGGGGTCACAAAGAGTCAAACACAACTGAGCAACTGATCTGAACTGAAAATACATTCATATTGAGATAGACACATACACATTCATTCAGGAAAGCTAGAAGAGCTGAAGCCCTGTGATTAGGGCAGTATTTCATGTAATGAAGACTCCTTGTCTTTATTCTGGATATTTATTAACTTGGAACACTTTGTCCTTTTCTTTTAAAAATTCATGTCTTACCCATCTTTTCAGGTACTTCAAAAGCTCTCTCCTACATTAAACCTGATATTTAGCACTTAACTGAGCTCTTTCTTCTGTAACTGGAAATCTTATTGCTCTTACAATCACCATCATGGTTAAGCACTAAACAACTCGCTAAAGTTTATGTGTGTTAGGATTAACTCTCCAACTGAATTGTAAATGATACAGATGGTGCAGACATTTAAGAAAACAGACATGGTCTACTAATCCTAAATAGATCACAGGATCAATAAATAATACATCAACATTATCATAGCTAGTTTAGGGGAACTAAGAACATTGAATAAGTTTATAAACTCAGCACAAATATTACACACAAACATCAAGATCAGGGTTTTAGGGAGGAATGAATGGTAATGAGATAGGAAATCAAACATTCTTCAGGAAGGAGGAGATGGAGATTCATTTCCTCTTTCATTGAACAGTACAAAACTAAATTATGGATAATGTATTTGGAGATGGTTTATGCAGTTGTAACTTTGATACCTGAAATCTGAAAATCAAGTTGTGATATCAAAGACACAACTGTAAAACAACAGTACCTTCACTACTTCCTGCAGGGAGCAAACTTTCCATTCTATTTTAGAGGGACCTATAAAATGTTAATGTACATTACAATAGAGTGTTTTCAGTAAGAAAACATTAAGAAATAAGCACATGGAGACCACGAGTGTGGATTTTTTTACTTTAAAATTTTAACCAACATTATTTTTTTTTCAACTTTATATTTTTTTACCATGTCTGACAAAAAGCATCCTGTGAAGAATAAAACAACCAATTACCAAAAACATAAGATAAATAATAATTTGAAGGGCCAAAACTTTACTAACATGAAGAAATTGGTTCTTACAGATACTGGCCAAATAAATTGACTTCCAATTTGAAATAAACTCCATAATGATCTGAATTTACAAGCCAAAGCATGTAAAGTGATGTCTATGATCAAAAGTCATGAAACAGAAAGACATCTTTGATAAATTTGTAATAAATAAATTTAAAGTGACAATAAGATGTGTGTTATTAGGTTTTAGTCTAATTTTATGATGCCTAGACTTTAAAAATGTAGAGCTGTGAGGTTTGCTCATTTGGGTTTATAAGACTAGCAATAAAAAGTTATTCCTAAGACCATCCCCCGCCGGCGGCAGGCAGCCAGAGCCGGAAGGGCTGGAAGGGGGCGATCGCAGCCCCGGAGAGACTTTACCTACCAAACTGCAGGCAGGCTTCTTTGCTAAGACTGCTGGGGGCTCTGGACAGTCACCACCCGCCTCACAAGAGGTGCCAGCGGTACACCCAGAAAACTGAGTGGCAGATACCAGAAAAGCGACAAGTTGCAGCTACCGTGCTCGCCAAATACCTGAGCTACTTGGACCTGGGAAGAGCACAAAACGCAGTCCCAACTGAACCTGTGCCGCTGAAGGCTACCTGAGCGCCGAACCTGAGTGGCTTAGATCCGGGAAGGGCATGCAGCCTAGGGCCGGCCTCAGACGGCTCCCGGCGGAGCAACGTAGAGCCTGAGCGCTTTGTGCGCCGCGAGCAGGGTCAGGTCCAGCGGGGCTGAGACACTGCAGGCACACGATAGTGTTATTTGTTTGCAGCATCCATCCCTCCCCACAGCTCAACTGAACAAGTGAGCCTGAGAAAACAAACAAACAAACAAAGTGTCCATCACCACCCGCTCTGTGACAGGACAGAAATCAGACACTGAAGAGACCAGCAAACAGAAGT
>SJYX01010363.1:313926-346715 GCA_006410675.1 Oreotragus oreotragus
GTGGGAGGGGGGTTCAGGATGCGGGAGGGGGGTTCAGGATGGGGAACATGTGTACGCCCGTGGCGAATTCATGTTGATATGTGGCAGAACCAATACAATATTGTAAAGTAATTAGCCTCCAATGAAAACAAATAAAATTTTTAAAAAACCCTAAGATCATTTCATCTGGTCTCATCAATTCATGACAAACAGAAGGGGAAAAAGTGGAAGCAGTGACAGATTTTCTTTTTGCTGGGCTCCAAAACCACTGCATACTGTGATTGCAGCCATGAAATTAAAAGATGCTTGCTCCTTGAAAGAAAAACTCTGACAAACCTAGATGGTGTATTAAAAGCAGAGATATCATTTTACCAACAAAGATCCATATTTTCAAGCTGTGTTTTTTACAGTAGTCATGTACAAATGTGAGATTTGGACCAGAAAGAAGGCTGAGCACCAAAGAATTGATGTTTTCGAATTGTGGTGTTGAAGAAAACTCTTAAGAGTCCCTTGGACAGCAAGGAGATTAAACCAGTCAATCCTAAAGGAAATCAGTCCTAAATATTCATTGAAAGGGCTATGCTGAAGCCAAAGATCCAATACTTTGACCACCTGACTGGAAGAGTCAACTCATTAAAAAGATCCTGATGCTGGGAAAGATAGAAGGCAAAAGCAGAAGACGGTGGCAGAGGATGAGATAGTTCGATAGCATCACCGTCTCAACAGACATGAATTTGAGCAAACTTTGGGAGATCATGGAGATCAGAGGAGGCTGGCGTGCTGCAGTCCATGAGGTCACAAAGAGTCAGACATGACTTAGAGGCTAAACAACAACAATATATGGAATCTACAAAAAGGGTACAAAATGGACTTATTTACAAAACAGAAGAGAGTTACAGGTGTAGAAAACAAATTTATGATCGCTGGGACATAAGGCAGGGGTGTGGAGGGATAAATTGAGAGATCGTGATTGACATATATGCACCATTATATATAGAATAGATTGCTAATAAGGGCCTACTATAACACTAAGAGATGGGAATACTAGACCACCTGACCTGCCTCTTGAGAAACCTGTATGCAGGTCAGGAAGCAACAGTTAGAACGGGACATAGAACAACAGACTGGTTCCAAATAGGAAAAGGAGTACACAAGGCTGTATATTGTCACCCTGCTTGTTTAACTTATATGCAGAGTACATCAGGAGAAACACTGGGCTGGAGGAAGCACAAGCTGGAATTAAGATTGCTGGGAGANCACCTGACCTGCCTCTTGAGAAATCTGTATGCAGGTCAGGAAGCAACAGTTAAAACTGGACATGGAACAACAGACTGGTTCCAAGTAGGAAAAGGAGTACGTCAAGGCTGAATATTGTCACCCTGCTTATTTAACCTATATTCAGAGTACACCATGAGAAACACTGGGCTGGATGAAGCACAAGCTGGAATCAAGATTGCCGGGAGAAATATCAATCACCTCAGATATGCAGATGACACCACCCTTATGGCAGAAAGTGAAGAAGAACTAAAGAGCCTCTTGATGAAAGTGAAAGAGGAGAGTGAAAAAGTTGGCTTAAAGCTCAACATTCAGAAAACTAAGATCATGGTATCCAGTCCCATCACTTCTTGGCAAATAGATGGGGGAACAGTGGAAACAGTGGCTGACTTTATTTTTCTGGTCTCCAAAATCACTGCAGATGGTGACTGCAGCCATGAAATTAAAAGACGTTTACTCCTTGGAAGGAAAGTTATGACCAACCTATACAACATATTAAAAAGCAGAGATATTACTTTGCCAATAAAGTTTCGTCTAGTCAAGGCTATGGTTTTTCCAGTGGTCATGTATGGATATGAGAGTTGGACTATAAAGAAAGTTGAGTGCCAAAGAATTGATGCTTTTGAACGGTGGTGTTGGAGAAGACTTTTGAGAGTTCCTTGGACTACAAGGAGATCCAACCAGTCCATCCTAAATCAGATCAGTCCTGGGTGTTCATTCGAGGGACTGATGTTGAAGCTGAAACTCCAATACTTTGGCCACCTGATGCAGAGAGCTGACTCATTTGAAAAGACCCTGATGCTGGGAGAGACTGAGGGAAGGAGGAGAAGGGGATGACAGAGGATGAGATGGTTGGATGGCATCACTGATTCAATGGACATGAGTTTGGGTGAACTCCGGGAGTTGGTGATGGACAGGGAGGCCTGGAGTGCTGTGGTTCATGGGGTCGCAAAGAGTCGGACACAACTGAGCCACTGAACTGAACTGAACTGATGGAAGAAATAACCCCTTTTCTTGTACCAGAATGCCATCCAAGGAGAAGGTGCTCTAACTGATGCTATATTGCGAAGAAGAAAAAAAAGAAAGGCTCATCACTACCTACTTACACACATACTGAATGCATATCTCTGTCCTCCAAGGAATTACAAATCAGATTTTAAGACAATATGTGAATACCAAAAGCTAAAAAGAAATCACAAGTATTGTGTGCTGTCTACCATCCATAGTAAAAGCTGCAGGATTTCAGTGGAGGGCAGGCATTCTGAGGCTGGAGGGCAGAGGAGGTGGGTCCTGAGCAGGGCCATGGAGCAAGGAAGACTACCGCTTGAAGTGTCAGTGAGATACTTTTCCAAAATGTGAGTGTGGAGAAAATAATACTGCTTTCTGAAACTTAAACTCTGATTCAACACATGATTAACGCACATAGTCACCTCAATGAGATGAAGCCTCCCAGTCTAACAAGCCTTGATTTCAAACTTCTTGAATTTCTTAACATATCTAAAGAAAACTGCATGTGATGCTCAAACAGGTCTGCCCATCTGAGCACCCTCCAGATTACGGCACTAAGACAAATGGAAATAAGGGTCCAATGTGAAGATGCTGCTCTGTCAATAGATAGCCAGGCTGGAAGAGCCTTGCCATTAGCCATTCCACTCATGTAATTTCCTTTTCTGACTACACATTCACCCAGCAACCTTTTTGATAATTAGGTTTTTTGTGTAGTTTGCCTAAAGGGAGCAATGTGCTGGTCAGGCCAAGGAACATCAGGCCTTCTCAGCAATTAAATTTCTCAATGTAAATGATGGCATTAACATTCTGGCTTTATACATCAGTCTCTTGTGAGCTTTGTTAATACTAATCATCATCCCTGAATTAGAGTAATTCTAGAACATGGACAAAATCAATTTTCAGACCCTGCAGAAATGCACATGACTTGGTTTGTCTCAACAGAGAGTTCACTCAAGAGTTTAGAAACCACAGAGAGAGTATAGTTTAGTCAGATAACTTAAGACAAATTTGTGTCAAGATTTCAGTATCATGTTAAGGAATTTGGAGTTAACTTTTAGGCAGTGGGAAGTCATTTGTGTAATTTTAAGGGGGTGGGGGTGGTGGCACGTGTAACATGCAAGGAGATCAAATCAGTCAATCCTAAAGGAAATCAACCCTGAATATTTATTGGAAGGACTGATGCTAAAGCTGAAGCTCCATTAGTTTGGCCACCTGATGTGAAGAGCTGACTCACTGGAAAAGATCCTGATGCTGAGAAAGACCGAGGACAGGAGGAGAAGGGGGCGACAGAGGATGAGATGGTTGGATGGTATCATTGACTCAATGGATGTGAGTTTGAGCAAACTCCGGGAGATAGTGAAGGACAGGGAAGCCTGGCGTGCTGCAGTCCATGGGGTCACAAAGAGTCGAACATGACTTGGCAACTGAACAACAACAACATGATTGGAACTGTTATTTATCATGTATTATCTGTTACATTCAGCTCTATTTGGCAGAACTCATGGCTTAACTGAGGAGCTAGCCAAGCGAACAACTGATTACAGCACAGTGTCATAAGTACACAGAGAACTCTAAGAGCAACAAAGATAAGGAAGTATTTCTCAGAAGAGAAAACTTACACATTTTTCTATTAGACTTAACATTCTTTCTATCTTCCCTTGTATTTAGATACTTTTTTAGTTAAAAGAACTATATCAATACTTCAAAGAGCTTCATAAGTATATTTCTGATTCTCTACTGAATACTCCTACCTGGAGAGGCCATAGGCATTTCAAAACTCAACATTTCAGAAACTAAATTAGCTATCTTCTTTGCTCTTCATAACCATTCCAGCTCTTCCTCATGTGTTCCCTACCTTCATTAATATAACCGTAATCCTTCCCGTTATTAGTACAGTCATGCTAGACCATCTCTTCTATCCTCAGCATACAATCAGCACTAAAGCCTTGTAGATTTTTTCCTTCTTATTACCTCTTAGATTTAGTCTTTTCCAGAGCCACTGCCTCAGTCAAGGTTTTAATCATTTGTCAGCTAGATAACTGAAAATTCATCTAAATGGTATCCTGCCTTTGTCTCAACTAGTTTCTCTTCTCTCCAGGATATCCCTGGCTTTGAAGCTAGGATAATAGTTCGCTTAGTCATTCACCAGACACATATTATATGTCAGGGACTTTTCTAACCATAGGGAATACACTGATGAACAAAACATTCAAGGTTCTTGCTGCTCACAAATCTGATCTTTTAAACAGGATATTAATTGTAAGAAAAAAATGAATAAAGAAATTCTCAACAATGATGAATATTATAAAGAAAGTACAATTAAATGATGTTTCAGATAGTGACTGGAAGACTAGGTTGTCATGAAGGGCTCTTGGGCAAAGGCAGTTAAAAGCTGGATGACGAGAGGTAGCTATTCATGCAAAGGTCTGGGCTCAAAGTATTTCAGTCAGTGTACCCAGGATGGCTGCAAGTTTAAAATCTTTAAGAAATGGGAAGAAGGCAAGCATGGCTACAATAGGAAAATGAGAGAGAGAAAGAGTGGTACTGGATGATATAAGTGGGTCATACAGAGGGCACTCATGTAGGACATGAATTTGAGTTTAATTTACAGAGATAGTATGGAAAGCTATTGAAAATGTATTAAGGAGAAGAGCTATAATTAATTCATGATTTGAAAGCTCACTCAAGGTTTTTTATGTAGACTGGATTATAGAAAAGTAAGGAAAGAAAACAGATCATTCTGGAGTCTAGTGCTAAAGGGTAAGTAGGATATACAGTGCTGTGAATGATGGTGACTGTAAAAAAGATAAGTAGGTATTCTGGGGGTATATACGGAGCTAAAGCCACTAAGACTTGCTGATGCATTGAATGTGAGAAACGGGGGGAGGGTGGGAAGAGGAAGCCAAGAACCTGTAACTTGAGTAACAGGGTGGGATACTGGTGTCACTTTCTGAAGTGGAAAAGACTGATGGAGGAGGTTTTAGAGCTTTCAAGTGCAAGTAAGAGTCAAGAGTTCTGTTTGACCAAATTAAGTTTGAATAAGTACCATGAATTCAAATACAGAAGTCAAATAGGCAGTTGAATAAAGAAATATGGAGGTCGACGCAAAGTCATTGCTAGAGATATAAAGCTTGGGAGTCACTGACATGTAGATAATATTTAAAGTCATTGACCTAGTGTAAAAGTGGACTAGAGAAAAGTGAAGGATGAGGACCAAGGCACTCTCGTATTTGGAGATCAAGTAGGGGTTGAGGACACAGAAAAGAAGACTGAAAAGGAAGCAGCAATGTGGTGCAAGAAGCATCCGGTGAGTATGATGTCAAGGAACCCAAGAGAAAAGACTGTTTCAACAGGGAGAGAGTGGTCACACCAGTCAGGATGGTTATCACGAAAACGTCTACAAATAACAAATGCTGGAGAGGGTGTGGAAAAGGGAACCCTCCTACATTGTTGGTGGGAATATAAGTCAGTAAGGGGACTTCCCTGGTGGCACTAGTGGTAAAGAATCTTCCTGCAATGCAGGAGACACAAGAGATGTAGATTCAATCCCTGGGTCAGGAAGATCTCCTGGAGGAGGCCATGGAGACCTACTCCAAGATTCTGGCCTCTGTCCATGGACAGAGGAAACTGGCAGGCTATATACAGTCCATGGGGCCCCAAAGAGTTGGACACAACTGAAGCAACTTAGCACCCAAGCAGCCAGTATGGAAGTTCCTCAGAAAACTAAAAACAGAATTACCATACGATCTAGCAATCCTGCTCCTGAGAACATACCTGGAAAAAACCTATAATTCAAAAAGATACATGTACCCCTATGTTCATAGCAGCACTGTTCACAATAGCCAGACATGAAAACAACTTAAATGTCCATCGACAGATGACTGGACAAAGAAGATGTGGTGTGTATATAACAGAATACTACTCAGCCATAAAAAAGAATGAAATATTGCCGCACCATAGACTCAAGTAGAGATTACCATGTGAAGTGTAGTGAGTCAGAAGGAGAAAGACAAATATATATGACATCACTTACATGTGGAATCTAAAACATGGCACAAACAAACCTATCTACAAAATAGACTCATAAACACAGAGAACACGCTTGTGGTTGCCAAGGTTGTCAGGGAGGATGGACTGAGAGTCTGGGGTTGGTAGATACAAACTATTATATTTAGAATGGATAAACAATAAAGTCCTAATGTATAGCACAGGAAATTATACTCAATATCCTATGATAAACCATAATGGAAAAAGTATTTTTTAAATGTATATCTATATGTATAACTGAGTCACAGCAGAGATGGGCACAACACTATAAAATCAACTATACTTCAAAAAATAAAAAATGAAAGTGGCAAGAGTAGTCACCTTTGTCAAATGCTGCTGTGAAATTAAAATAAAAGATGTTGCCCACTATACTTGGCCTGATGGAAGTCATTGGTGACCTTTTCAAAACCAGTTTGAGGAGAGCTGTAAATAAATCTGTACTGGAGAGAATGTGACAAAGGGGAGAAAGAAGAAATGACAAATAAAGACACCTGAAGCAAATCTAATCATGCAACTCCCCTGACCTGAAACTAACACAGCACTGTTAGTCAACTATACTCCAATATAAAAGAAAAATTTTTAAGAAGAGCAGAAGCTTGCCATTCATCTCACGCCCTCTAGAATAAAGGTCAAACTCTGTGCCTTCAGATATACAATGCTCTTCAGTATCTGGGTTCTTGCAACCTAAGCAATTTTATCTCCCAACCATACTCTCCCTCCTACTACTATAAATACTTGTAATACTCTAACATGAGTCATGCAAAGTCTCTTTCTCCATATGCATCTCTGAGTTACTCCTTGCCCTTTCTTACATAAAAAAAAACAAAACCCTCTTATACATCCGTGAGTCCCCTTTGAGAATGACCATATCAGGCAAGCAGTGCCACTCCCTTCCACATGATTTACTCTCTCCTTAGAGCTTCCATTGCAACCTGAACATCTACATCATGTTTGCCTCACTACACTGCAGTCTTCTTTTTCTTTCTGAAAATTCATTCTTTATTTTAATAGAAAAAATAAACCTTTCAACCTTAAAGAATGACATCTGTTTTCATACTGTTGTAGAGAACACTTATAAGATATGAGCGTCTGCTACCAGTTCCAAAGATTTCACATATGCTTTAGAAAAAGTATTGTTGGATTCAAACAAACATCACTGTAGAGGAACAAACATCTCTGTCTCCTCATTTTTCCATAATTTTACTAAATCATCACTAGAAAAGCTGGTAATGGGGATATCACATAATTATTCCAACACTTGGTAATGACAGTGAAATCAGCCATCCCAATCTAGCTAAATTATAAAAACATGACCTTTAGTAAGGTCATGTACTCCCTTCTCTCATTTCTGGAACCCAAGGGCTCTCCTTGATACCCCATGGGCCAATAGTAGACTTGAATTATAATGTGTAGATTCCTTTCAGTTATAGTTGCCAAAGAAGTCTTGAAATTCTTGATGGTTTGACATCTCTCAGAAAGAAGTAAGCTAGGAGGCAGACTGCTGATCTGGATTTGCTCAGATGGACACCATACCCAGATCTTTAAGTGATACATCCGAAGTTCCCTCAGTAAAGTTGTGGCCACGGCTCCACTAGCTCTGGCTATCTTCTTTGATTTTTAATGCCTATCGTTCTTTATGATAGGCTGTAGCAGCCTACGATATTGTATATCTGTATAGCCTATGATACTGTATATCTGGTATAGCCTACGATAGGCTGCACCAGCTGTAGCAGCCACTGCTTGGTAAAATTCTGCCATTCTGGTTCACTGACCTCCAGCTGCCTGAGAAATTTGTTGTATTCCTGCTCAGCCCAACCTCCAAACCACTGATCCCAAAGACGCAGCTGTTACTCCAAGATACAAGGTGGTCGGTTTGCTCTAGACTTTCTAGCAATGGCTGTAATTTTCCAGGTGCTGTAGAAAATATTCACACTGAGGACCTGACAGCTAGCAAGTCCGTGAAGAATACACTGCATCTCCTGGGAAGTGAGGTAAGACATTGGGGGAGGGTAAGAGTTAGAAACATTATCGGGTGCTGAGGGTAAGGGACCAACAGCGGCATCGAAGAGGAAGATGATTCCAGTGGCATCCTCCCCTTTTTCTCACAGGGCACCTGGAGGCCACCACGAGAGTGTTCAGATTCCACCTGTCATTGCCACTTACATGTCTCTACATTGCAGTCTTTGCTTTGGTTACAACACTCCTCTCCCCTCACTCTATGACACACACACAGGCAACAGAACAAGAACAAACTATGAAGTTTAGGAGCATTTCTCGGAGATTTGTGTCCCTGGTACTAGATCTGGATCTTGTACAGAGCAGTGTTCTCCTAGTGCTTCCTAAACAAAAGCTTCTGAAAATTTCATTGTTAATTTCTTAAAATTCTTCAGTGTCTTTTCTGAGTCTATAAAATTAAATACCAAACACATTGATATGTTGAATAAGTCCTTGATGATTTTTCTCATTGTTACCTCTTCAGCATCATTTCTCTCCACCTCATCCTGATCTTCACATACTGGGTGTACACCAAACCATTTCCAGGACAGTTTTTCTTAGGTTTCTGTACGCTGAAGTGTGCTGCCAATTTTTCTTGGAATATCTTTAAGAACCAGCTCAAGGGTCACCTCTCCTCTTAGGTTTTTCCAGATTCACCTCTCCCTACTCCTAGCACACCAGACACTCTTCATTTGCCACGCCTGGGTTGGTAACTCTGTTATTGCACTCATCACATTTATCCTTTTATCATCTTCTCTTCCTACTCATTTGCAAGCTCTGTTGAATAGGAACTTTGCTCAGTTCATCTTTGTATTTCTAGCACCCAGTACAGTGCCTGATGCACAACAAGCACACAGTTAATGAATACTTTTCTTTAAATCCTTTGATGTAAAGGTGATTTCAAGTTGTAATATTATCTTTTAGATTGATTATTTTCATTATTAGGAATAATTTGTAGGTGTTGACTCTTTAAAGTGAAAAAACATTAATAAAGAACAAATTCACTTACTGAGGAATACAAGGGATAGGGTATGAATTTTAAAGATGTCTGTTAGTCCACATCTTCCTGTGGAATACAGTCACAATGATAAATAACCGATCACATTAGACCATTTGCTCCAATCAAAATGAGGCAAATAAATGCCAAGTTAAAGCACATCTTCAATTCACATTTGCATTCTGAAGAATTAGCCATTAAGGGACATTATTTGTTTTTATTTCCTTCCACATTTTGAGACTACTTACAAGTTTTCAAAGGAGTGATAAGACATAGAGTTTTTATTTCAAACTGTTTTACAAGTCAAAATGATTTTGAAACATTTCAGACATTTTTACAACATGGGGCCTTCATTTTTTATTGACATTTGTGTACTTTTTTCAATAAACTTTTCCTCACATTTTTCCTTGATGATGGACCCTACTTCTAGACACATAAGTCTCCTCTACAGTGACAAGAGGGCTTCCCAAGTGGCTCAGTGGTAAAGAATCTGCCTACCAATGCAGGAGATGCAGGTTCAATCCCTGGGTTGGGAAGATCCCCTGAAGAAGGAAATGGCTACCCACTCCAGTATTCTTTCCTAAGAAATCCCATGAACAGAGGAGCCTGGTGGGCTACAGTCCATGGGGGTCACAAAAGAAGTTGGACACTACTTAGCAACTTAACAATGACAATAGTGACAAGACACATACTAATTACTTCAAAAAGAATAAAAAGTTCACAAGGACTGCATAAACTTATGAGACAGCATTGTGTTATCACAATAATTGAAGTTGTCTACTTAATAATGGCACTTTAGAAATTACAAAAGCTTTTGTTGAGCATTAACAGAGCTATATGCGTATATCACAAAGCCCAGAAGCTCAGCTCTTCCTTCTCTGCTTTGGCATTAAAAGTTGAATCATAAAGACAGGAAGACTATATCTAAGATGATATAGTAGAGAGACCCTGAACTCATCTCCTCCCATGAACACACCCAGTTTGCCCCTATATACAAACCAACTCATCCTGAGGGTATTGAACAGCTCTACAAATACAAGGACCACAGAGAAATTGGTAGGAAAGACAGAGAAACACTATACACAGAAACCTCACCCTTAACCCTTAGCCACATGACCTGAAACAGGGGCAGGTATTATTGAGGGACCTGAGTGCAGACTCATCCACCCTGAGATACAGCAAAAATATTAAATAAAACAATAAACACACTACTTTAAAGGGCACCTAGGTTATGTGGAAAGAAATCCGTTTNCCTTAACCCTTAGCCACATGACCTGAAACAGGGGCAGGTATTATTGAGGGACCTGAGTGCAGACTCATCTACCCTGAGATACAGCAAAAATATTAAATAAAAACAATAAACACACTACTTTAAAGGGCACCTAGATTATGTGGAAAGAAATCCGTTTACTAACCTTAGAGCTTTTGCTAAACTGGCAGAGAACTACTGGAACTCTCTAATATGAGAGAAACTGGCAAGCGCCATTGTTTGAATCACCTCCAGAACTCTCCATGGTCCACAGCCAACCCAGCTCCAGCCATTCTACCAAGATAGCCTCAACATGGCTCACCCAGGGACTGCCCCCAGCCAGAGCCTACTCCTATTCTAGCTGCTCCACCAAGGCAGCTTCAGGATTGCCTCCAATTCATGCCCACCCTAACTCCTGCCAACCTGCCAAGGCAGACTTGGCACAATGTACCTTGAGATTTCACCCAACTCACACCTGCTCCAGCTCCAGTTAGCCTGCCAAAGTTAGCAGGTGCAAACAGTCTACATAGTAGACAGTCCCATACAAGGCCACTCCTTCAGACCAGGAGAGGTAGCTATTTTGCATAATTCATAGAAACAAATGCCAAGAGTCAAACAAAATGAAAAAACAGAAATATTTTCGAAGTGAAAGAATAAAATAAAATCCTAGGGAAAATCTTAATGCTGCTGCTGCTGCTGCTGCTAAGTCACGTCAATCGTGTCTGACTCTATGAGACCCCATAGACGAAAGCCCAACAGGCTCCCCTGTCCCTGGGATTCTCCAGGCAAGAACACTGGAGTGGGTTGCCATTTCCTTCTCCAATGCATGAAAGTGAAAAGTCAAAGGGAAGTCACTCAGTCGTGTCCAACTCTTAGCGACCCCATGGACTGCAGCCTATGAGGTTCCTCCGTCCATGGGATTTCCCAGGCAAGAGTACTGGAGTGGGGTGCCATTGACTTCTCCGAGGGAAAATCTTAATAAAACAGAGGTAAATATTTTATCTGACATAGCATACAAAGAAATAGTCATAAAGATGCACAGTATACTTAGAAGAGAAATGGAGAAATACAGTGAGATCTTCAGTGAAGACTTAGAACTACAAGACAGAACCAATCAGAGCTGATGAATACAATAACTGAAAAAGGGAATCAATAGCAGATTAGATAACACAAAAGAAAGATCAGTTACATGGAAGAGAGAATAGCAGAAATCATCCAATTAGAAAGGCAAAGAGAAGAAAGATTTTTTTTTTTTAAAAAAGGGAATTTAAGAGACTTCTAGAGAAACATCAACCATACTAACATTTGCATTATAGAGGTCCAAGAAAAATAAGAGACAGAAAGGGGAAGAATACTTGTTTGAAAACATAACGGCTGAAAACTTCCCTATTCTAGGGAAAGAAAGAGACATTTAGGTATAGGAAACCTAGAGAGTCCCAAACAAGATGAACCCAAAATGACTCATACCAAGATATATTATAATTAAGGAAGCAAAAGATAGAGTCTCAAAGACAGCAAGAGAAAAACAAGCAATTCCATTCAAGGTAAACCCCATAAGGCTATTAGCTGATTTTTAAGCAGAAACTTAACAGATTAGAAGAGAATAGCAGGGTATATGTAAAGTGATGAAAGAAAAAATAATTATAGTCCAAAATACTCTCTCTGGCAAAGTTACAGAATTCAGAATTAAAGAGAGAAATAAATCCCAGTCAAGCTAAAATAAAGTTAATCACCACCAAACCGAGCTTACAAGAAATGCTAAAGGATTTCCTTTAGTGGAAAAGGTCACAATAAAAGTGTTTAAATATATGAAAAAAGAACCTCACTGGAAAAAGCAAATATATAGGATTGGTATGAGATCAGCTGTTTGAAAAGCTAGTCTGAAAGTTAAAAGACAAACGCAGTGCAATCACCCACAATGAGTTGGTACTCAAAATTAAAAGATTTTAAATATGATGTCAGAAACATAAAATGTGAGGAGGGGTAAAAATGCAATGCCTTTCAGTTCACTTCAGTTCAGTCACTCAGTCGTGTCTGACTCTTTGCGACCCCATGTGCGGCATGCCAGGCCTCCCTGTGGAGAAGGCAATGGCACCCCACTCCAGTACTCTTGCCTGGAAAATCCCATGGATGGAGGAGCCTGATAGGCTGCAGTCCATGGCGTCGCTAAGAGTCGGACACGACTGAGCGACTTCCCTTTGACTTTTCACTTTCATGCATTGGAGAAGGAAATGGCAACCCACTCCAGTGTTCTTGCGTGGAGAATCCCAGGGACAGGGGAGCCTGGTGGACTTTCGTCTATGAGGTCGCACAGAGTCGGACATGACTGAAGCGACTTAGCAGCAGCAGCAGCAGCAGCAGCAGGCCTCCCTGTCCATCACCAACTCCCGGAGTTCACTGAAACTCATGTCCATCGAGTCAGTGATGCCACCCAGCCATCTCATCCTGCCCGCTATCCCTCCCAGCATTAAATTCTTTTCCAATGAGTCAACTCTTTGCATGAGGTGGCCAAAGTTTTGAGTTTCAGCTTTAGCATCATTCTTTCCAAAGAAATCCCTGGGCTGATCTCCTTCAAAATGGACTGGTTGGATCTCCTTGCAGTCCAAGGGACTCTCATGAGTCTTCTCCAACACCACAGTTCAAAAGCATCAATTCTTCAGTGCTCAGCTTTCTTCACAGTCCAATCTCACATCCATACATGACTACTGGAAAAACCATAGCCTTAACTAGATGGACCTTTGTTGGCAAAGTAATGTCTCTGCTTTTGAATATGCTATCTAGGTTGGTCATAACTTTCCTTCCAAGGGGTAAGTGTCTTTTAATTTCATGGCTGCAGTCACCATCTGCAGTGATTTGGAGCTCAAGAAAATAAAGTCTGTCTCTGTTTCCATTGTTTCTCCATCTGTTTGCCATGAAGTGATGGGACCGGATGCCATGGTCTTAGGGCCTCTGGGTCCTGGTGTGTACGAGGTTTTGTTTGAGCCCTCTGAGCACCTCTGGTAGGTATGGGGTTTGATTCTAAATGCAATTTCACCCTCCTACCATTTGGGGGGGGGGCTTCTCCTTTGCCCTTTGATGTGGGGTGTCATTTTTTGGTAGGACCCAACATTCTTCTGTAGATGGTTGTTCAGCAGCAAGTTGCAATTTTGGAGCTCTCCAAGCAGGTTTATAGTCTTCAAATAAACAATAGGGTCAGTCCTGTGTCTTGACTCTGAAATCTCCTATGACTTTTACCAGGACCTACAAATTGAAGATGTTCACCACATTCTATGGCCTGATGTCTGAGGCCTGGAAGTGAGCTGAGAATGTGCTTTTAGCAGTAAGACAGGAGCAACATGCACCGGGGATGCCCAAGAACCACAGCAAGTGAGAAGCGCATTCTAAAACGTACATAGAAGTGTAATAGGCCAGCAATAGCCAAAACAGATCTGACTAAAAGGACCAGGAGGAGAACATACTGGTGCAGATTTCAAGACATATAAAACTATGGGAATGAAGCACTGTGGTGCCGGTATAGCGATAGACAACAGACCCATGCAACAGCAGAGAACCCAGAGGTAGAGCTGCAAATACGGAAACCTTGTATATGACAGCGCCAGCATCGCAGGTCCCTGGGCAAAGGATAGGCTATTCAATCAACCGTGCTGAGTCAGCTGGTCATCTGCACAGAAAATAATGCAAAGTTTCTCCATCTCATACCTTACAAAGGATCCATACTAAAATACACTAAGGGTTCAAACGGACAAGATGCAATATTTAAACTTTTATAAGAAAATCTGAGTGTCTGTTTATGACCTCAGTAGAGAAGGCTATATAAACAAGATGTAAAATCACAGATTATATATGAAAAGATTGATAAATTCTACCATATTCAAATGAAAATATTTCCTCTTTACCAAAGATACTATAAAGAGAATGAAGAGATAAATCATAAACTGCAATATGATATGCACAACACATACAGCTAAATGGAGAGTTAGAATCCCCGAGAATCAAAAATGCAAGAACAGACAACAGATATGACCAGCCATTTCACAGAGGAGGGAACGCAAACAGTCCACAAACATATATGAATATGTCCAACATCATTAGAAAACTGAAAAATTGTATATTTAATCAAAATTTAGGCATGACTTCACATGCACCATTTTTAAAACCTTTTTATTTTGTATAGGGATATAGCCGATTAACAATGTTGTGATAATTTACAGTGAACAGTGAAGGGACTCAGCCATACATACACATAGATCCATTCTCCCTCCAAACTTCACTCCAATCCAGGCTGCCACATAACATTAAATAGAGTTCCCATTGTGCTGTACAATAGGTCCTTGTTGGTTATCCATTTTAAATATAGCAGTGTGTGCATGAGCATCCAAACCCTCCTAACTATCCTGTGCCCCCGTGACCATAAGTTTGTCCTATAACTCTGTGAATCTCTTTCTGTTTTGTTAATATCCATTCCCTTTTAGATTCCACATGTAAGGGATGTCGTAAGATATTTCTTCTTCTCTGCCTGACTTATTTCACTCAGTATGACATTCTCTGGGTCCATCCATGTTGCTGCAAGTGGCATTATTCCATTCTTTTTAATGACTGAGTAATATTTCATGGTATACATACAGGTACCATTTTGACAAAAGTAAAAGTGAGTCCCATGTATGCTTAGGCATGCCCAACTCTTTGAGACCTCAGGACTGTAGCCTGCCAGGCTTCTCTGTCCAGGGGATTCTCCAGGCAAGAATACTGGAGTGGGTAGTCATTCCCTTCTCCTGGGGATCTTCCTGACCCAGGGATCGAACCCAGGTCTCCTGTACTGCAAGCAGATTCTTTACCGCCTGAGTCACCAGGGAAGCCTCAAAGTGGGTCCCAGACCTGCAAAAATTAAGTCCGACAGCCCCAAATGTTGGTGAACATGAGAAGAAACTGAATCTCCCATACCCTGCTGAGAGACTGTTAGCTGTTTTCCAACAAGAACACTGGAAAAGTTAGCATTTTCTAACCAAGATAACAGTGTGCACACCCCACTCCATGGCAATTTCACACCCAGGATACTCCCTGGAGAGACCCTGGCACACGTGCACCAGGACAAATGTACAAACATATTCACAGCAGTATTGCTTCCAAACCCCCACAGATATTTCAAGGAAGGATGAGAAAAATCAAGTTTATTACGTTCATAAGATGACGTATGATATGGTAATGAAAATGAGACTGCAGTTTTACAATAAAGAAGGATGACTTGAAAACAACACATCTACTTGTTCTAATTCACAGGAAGTGAAGATCACATAAGATTGGAGTTACAGAGGTTCTACAGGAGAGATGGGGCTAGAACTGGGTTCTACAGACTGTGTAGGGTTCAGAAGAGATCTATTAGGGAAGACATCCCCAAAGAATAATAAGTGAAGACTGAAAGTGAAAGTGAAGTCGCTCAGTCGTGTCTGACTCTTTGCGACCCCGTGGACTGTAGCCCACCAGGTTTCTCCGTCCATGGGATTCTCCAGGCAAGAATACTGGAGTGGGTTGCCATTTCCTTCTCCCGGGGATCTTCCTGACCCAGGGATCGAACCCAGGTCTGATGAAAAAAGCACAAGGCATACTGAGGACTTCATGCTATTGGACTCAGCTGGCTAGAGGGAGGAGAGCAGGAAGGGAAGGGTGGGATGTTCCGCTGAGAAAGCAGTTGACTTGTAGACAACCGACATTGAGATCGAGCATCCTGACACAGCTGGATGCAGCCTGGACCACACATTCCTGGGGAACCTCCCAAGGTTATCCTCAGATAAACTTCAAGGTACCTCAGCATGTAATAGGACCCAGCATTGAGCTGGTGGCTATACCACATTGGTGACATATGACCATGGTAGGCAGAACTGCTTTTCTTCAAGCCACATTTAGTGTTCAAAAATAGCTGGCTTAGGCTAAAACATTATTTTTTTTGTTTACTTTTAATGCTCTCTTCCCCTCTAATTCCCTTTGGGAATTTCTTAGCTCTTCCCCTCTTCCCCGTCCTTCCTTCCCCCACCACTGTTTTAAGTAAAAATGATTTTGTGAAAACTTTAGGTAGAACAGTTTTAATGTGTTAGATGATACGGCACAGGTTCTTTTACTTTGTGTGTGCTCCCTAATTTTTTTTTCCTATTTTTTATTTTGAATCTTGCTCCTCTTTCTGGAATTCTGTGTCAAGGGAACTTCTATAGGTGCAAGTGTGTGTGTGAAATAGAGGAGGGAAGAGCTAGGAAAGGAAATAAGTGGAGAGAGAGAAATACTTGGAAGAGATATTTATTTTTATGTCCTCTTAGTCTGTGTTTGGGGCTTCCCTCGTAGCTCAGTTGGTAAAGAATCTGCCTGCGATACAGGAGACCCAGGTTCGATCCCTGGGTTGGGAAGATCTCCTGGAGAAGGAAATGGCAACCCACCCCGGTAATCTTGCCTGGAGAATCCCATGGATGGAGGAGCCTGGTAGGCTATTGTCCATGGGGTCGCAAGAGTCGCACGTGACTTAGTGACTAAACCACCACCAGTCTGTGTTAGATTTTTATTAATATTTTAAGTCTGAGGGACTAAGCATCCCATTTGCATGGGGGTATTATCTTCTGTCAGCATTTTCCTAGAACTCTTCCTCTAAGGCAACCAGAACTCCTTTTTAGTAACCTGGAATGAAAGGCCAGGGGTGCAGACAGCAAGCCCCCTGAGTCGTCCTACTAGAGCTCTGGCAAGGGGGTGACAGGGCGTGTCTGTGCCCTTTCACAGGCCTGCTCTTCCTTGTCGAGGACTTAGATTTCTACCTGGGGCTATCTCAAAGCCATCCTCTTCCAGGGGGTTCCCTAGAACCCCCCTCAGACCACAGAAATGGTGACATGTTATATGACCACAGGGCAAGAGCTTTGGAGTTAGGCATCTAGAGTTCAAATCCCTGCTCTATCACTCTCTAGCTGAGCAAACTACACGAAACCCGCCTTAGTTTCAGTTTTGCCATTTTGAAATTGAGCTATGATTAAGACCACTTCTTTATGGCTTGATAGGAGGCTTGGCTGAGATGACAACGTGTAAAATCATATGCGAGTATATAAATGCCAGTGGTTACCATCATGACTGCCTGTGATCTGGCCTGTGCTCCTCAACCCTTGCTGTAAGTCACCTGGGGGTCTTCTGAAAATGCAGATTCTCATGCAGTAAGTCTGGTGGGGGGGTCTGCATCCCCAATAAATTCCCAGGTGATACCCAGTATGTGGGTCCACAGGCCACACTTTGAGCAGAAGGATTCAGGCAATTCTTTCTACTCCTTCTATTGGTCCCACAATAATCCACTGCCCCCCCACCAACCCCTTACTGGCTCTCCGTTTGGTCTCTCATTCTTTTATTCCTGCCCTCTCCCTATTCCCCACCCTGGTCTATTAAAACCGTATCCATTTTTCAGGACCATACCAATTGATGGCAGTCGCTTCTTGGGTGGCTCAGATGGTAAAGAATGTGCCTGCAATGTGGGAGACCGGGGCTCTATTCTGGGCTTAGGAAGATGCCCTGGAGAAGGGAAATGTCAATCCACTCCAGTATTCTTGCCTGGAGAATCCCATGGACAGAGGAGCCTGGCAGGCTACAGTCCAGGGGTTCTCCAAGAGTTGGACACGACTGAGTGACTAACACACTAGAATCATCCAGGGGACTCTCAAAATCCTCCAGAGTTCCAGGATACAGCCCAGACCAAGTGAATCAGATCCCCAGAGGCTGAACTCAGGCATCAGTATTTTGGGAAATTGACCACTGACTTTCACTGGGGAGACCCAGGTGAGAGCTGCTGCCCTAGAATCTCAGCCCAGCGGCTCTCCATCTCCACAGATACACTGCGGACTTGCCAAGACCCTTCACTTATGACGTTTGACTTCTTGCTATTGGGTTCAGTTACATAGACCTTATCATATTCAACCTAGTCAAATGAGAGTGCTTTAAAAGCAGAGACTGTGTCTTAACAAGATTTAAAGTTCAAGAAACTCAAAAGAGAGTATCTTGAACTTGGGAAGTTTTCAAAAAAATATTTATCGCACTGAGATGTATACCAGTATACTGAGATGTATTCTAATGAGTTTCCATCATTATGAAACAGCATATAGTACTATCATCGATAAAGTACCATATTTGCTTCCTTGTTATTTTAAATTTTGATCCATAATAATTTCAACTACAAATTAATCTTCTCAAGAAAATGTACTTATCTCTGGGATGACTAACAACTTTAAAAATAAATTCCAATATGAGATATAAATTCTGTCACTATGGGGTATAATAAAAACATTGCATGTCCTGAAGCACTGAAAATAAATTCTCTCATTACAAAGGAATATAATAATGTTTGTGCTATTGCAGATTGCTGATCTAGAACAAAAGAATTTACTATTGGTTCTAGCTATCACATATAGATAAGACTGTTTAAAACTGTGAACTAACAGATGTACCAGACCTCTAAATTTCAAGATAACATGGGGAAGTGTTGTACAATTTTTGTGAAGCAACCAATTACTTCTAAGGAAACTTTTGTTTCTTAAATGGAATATAATTGAATATTTTTATAACTTTCATTTACACAATATAAAAGGTGCACAGAGAGGACAGATGAATCTTGTTTTTCATCACTGCTGTTGCACCTACACACAGGTTCATGAACTGTACACCCATGCATATGACCAGCCATTAGTCAAGTATGCGTGCATGCTCACTAAGTTGCCAGTCGTGTCTGACTCTTTGCGACCCATAGACTGTAGCCTCTCCAGGCTCTGCTGTCCATGGGATTCTCCAGGCAAGAGTACTGGAGTGGGTTGCCATTTCTTCCTCCAGGGAATCTTCCCGACCCAGGGATCAAACCCAGGTCTCTCCTATGTCTCCTGCATTGGCAGGCATATTCTTTACCACTGAGCCACCTGGGACACTCTTTAGTCAAGTATACAGAAAATTAAAAACTGGTCTGATTTTTAAGATTTGTATTTACATGTGTGCACACTCACAAACATGCTTGACAACACAAGTTTTTCCCCAAGGATCCAGACACACAGTGAGGGAACATTTTTTAGGTCCCTGATTAAATAGGAAAGCTACATATAAGCAAGAAACAGTGTGGTTGAGGCAAGTCTGGGAATAAAATGTGAAAATCCCTGGATTTTTGGTCCCCTGTTCAGCTAGGCAATTGTTGGCAACAAGATTAAGCTAGAGAAGAGGACTTCATAAGAAAAACACCAACAAGGGATTCTGTTAGCCCATCTCTAGAAACTCAGATGGAGAAGGCAATGGCACCCCACTCCAGTACTCTTGCCTGGAAAATCCCATGGACAGAGGAGCCTGGTAGGCTGCAGTCCATGAGGTCCCTAAGAGTCGGGCACGACTGAGCGACTTCACTTTCACTTTTCACTTTCATGCACTGAAGAAGGGAATGGCAACCCACTCCAGTGTTCTTGCCTGGAGAATCCCAGGGATGGGGGAGCCTGGTAGGCTGCCGTCTATGGGGTCGCACAGAGTTGGACACGACCCAAGTGACTTAGCAGCAGCAGCAGCAGCAGCAGCAGAAACTCAGAAATTCTGTATTATGAGTCAGCATGGGCCCCTTCATGTATATGATGAATTTAATAATGCTTATGAGAGTCCCTGCCAGGATGAGAGTGAAGGAGAAGGGGGAAGGGGAAAGGGAGAAGCAAAAGTAATTAAGGTAGAAAGAAAGGAGAGAGACAAAAAGAAGCAAAGGAAGAAAAAATCAAAAGCAAGCTAGTACCGAGTTACACCTAAAAATAATAGCTTAGATTTATTGTGCGTTCATGTGCCAGGCACTGTAATTTGAATTATAGTTGATTACAGTGTGGTATTATTTTCAGTATACAGCAAAGTGGGGCTTCCTTGGTGGCTCTGGTGAAGAACTCACCTGCCAACACAAGAAACTGCGGGTCCAATCCCTGGGTCAGGAAGATCCCCTGAAGGAGGACATGGCAACCCACTCCAGTATTCTTGCCTGGGAAATCCCACGGTCAGAGTAACCTAGTTGAGGGAGTCCATGGAGTCGAAAAGAGCTGGACACGACTTAGTGGCTAAACAACAACGTACAGCAACGTGATTCGCTTATACATATATATATTCTTTTTTTCTGATTCTTTTCCATTATAGATTATCACACGATATTGAATACAGTTCCCTGTGCTATACCTGTCTCTTATACACATCTAGATGTGTATAAGAGACAGCAGCAGTATTGATCTACAAGTCAGGGCAAAAGGAGAAACAGCAGCTTACAGTTCTCTTTCTATAACAGAAGAAAGTACACTGACTTTCCATTAAATGAACATTTTTCCTCGTTCTAAAATTGTAAGAGAAATTTCTCATGTAGCAGCTTGTAAAAGAGATGTATTTCTTAGTTTTCTATGTGCATTCATTTTTGCCCTGTAATGGTACTGCCAAGAATACTGCTAAACATCCCTTAAACTTAAAAAAAAAAATCTCACAACCTCAATCCAACGCTAAAATTCTGTTGAATATAGGGGACAAAGCACAGGCACTGGTTAACTACCTTTCCATGTGGGACTATCAAAAACACTGTTTGCGGAACTTCCCTGGAGGTACAGTGGTTAAGAATCTGCCTTCTAATATAGGGACTCAGGTTTGATACTTGGTTAGGGAACTAAGATCCCACACACTGCAAAGCAACTAAGCCTGCGTGCTGCAACTGAGACCCAATGCAGTCAAATAAATATTTCTTTAACAATTGTTTGTTGTCAACATTATGGGACATTAGCTTCCATATATGCCCAATTCTTATCTTAGTTAATGTTGTTTAGTCACTAAGTCATGTTTGACTCGTTGTGACCCCTTGGACTGTAGCCCACCAGGCTCCTTCTGTCCATGGGATTTTCCAGGCAAGAATGCTAGAGTGGGTTGCCATTTCCTTCTCCAGGGGATCTTCTTGGGCCAGGATCAAACTCCTGCATTGGCAGGTGGACTCTTTACCATGGAGCCAGCCAGAAAGTCCCTCTTATCTAAGTAGGTGGGGACAAACGAAAAACTAAGTTAATCTCTTCTATGGAATTACCATCGTTCCTTCACTTCTCTTGGAAACAACTACAGTTGGCTGATCACTGGGCACAAAATGATGTTCTTGTGAACTAAAGAGGTACACAGAACATTGTGAATGGTGAGCAGAGAGTGCTGTGAAGGTCTGCTGGAATATCTGATAAGACTTGGGATCTCTCAAAAAGAAACTGACTTTATATAAGTAACATGTTATTAAAGCTGGCCTTGATGCAGAGGTAATGTTAAAAAGGTGGGGATTCTCACTTGCTCTTGAAACACCTCAACTATTTTCCCAGAAAAAGCATTATAAACCTCTGCATCTGAAAAGTTACCAATGAGCAAACTGTGTCATTCTATAGTTAAGCCCCCATGGTTTTACAATATTTCTCTCCATTCTTAGACTAAAGAATTAGGGGGAAGGGGAGGTATACACGATGATTATTTTATCTTTGAAGGCTTTTTGGTGCTAAGACATTACAAAAGGCCCTTAGTAAAAATAGATTACTTTCTCACAGTGATCATCACAGAGCTTTAGACTTTACCTGGACCACCTGGTTCTACCAGTACATTCTAAATAACTGAAGACAGATTTTAACCTCCGTCCCCACAACCACAGACAGTCAGACCAAGCTCTGCTTTCTTCTCTATGGCTTGAAAAGGCATTAACTCTAATCTGTATTTCATCTGTGTAAATTTGGTAGCTCCCTTATTACCATTATTGTTGTTTCTACTGTTGGATCTGGATTATATCTAGAGGTCTCTTGAGGTCAATAAGCTAGATGCCATTCATACAAATTAGTTACTATAAAATGAATGCAAGCACAATAAAAGTAACCTCCATATCAAATGCGGCTGTTTGTACACTGGTCAATAAAATGTATTCATGGTGTTACCATGGAGAGAATGAGAGATATTTCAGACTTACTCTAAAGAGGGCATAGGTACATCTTTGAATAAGTGACTCAAACAAATGACCTGGCCTCTTACAGAATTAAAATAAACTAGATACACTTCTGTTTAAAGCTAGGATATTACAGGGACATAACAGTAATGCTAATATACATGCTGGCAAGTGCAATTAAGAACGCTGATCATTATTTCACAACACGGTTTATTATGACATGCAACTGCCAGAAATCAAAGTCAATGCTAAGCCAAAAAAAAAAACTACCCACAGCATAATCTTGTCTTCATTTTTAGCCATTCTACCCTTCAAGCTCCCTTTTTGATTAGCAGGAAACCTTAGTATAGAGGGTAGAAAATAATAATAAAAGAAGCCTGTGAATTATTGGATAATTTTTAAATGCCATGCCACCTTGCAGGAGAAACACCAGTTGAGACAAGCAGATATTTCCCTAAAGCAGTTTAAAATACCCTAAAGCATACATGTGGCATTGGTGAATGGATGACTCTGAGAAAGCTCTCTGCTTTGGGAGGCTGAGTGGCACAAATACCCTGTGTGGAATAAGTTGGCATAGCAACTCTGCATTTGCAGTGGCGAATCACAGAGCAAACAGGTGCATAAAACAACTACTGGAATGTGTCTGCTTCTCTACAAAGTGGTTAAATCTTGTAACCAATCTTGTGTTTCTCTTCTCGAGAAACACAAACTCTTCAGTCTAATAAATTGAGGCAGTTAGTTTGCTGAATAGCAGAGGATATTCATGACTCACGGGAAGATTTATACTTACCCTGTATAAATAAGGGGACATTTATGCTAAAAATAAGTCATTTCCTTCTCATAGTAGACACAATTCTCCATTGACCAGAAAATTATATATATATATAAAGAAGCTTTTTGTGTTTGTTAACAAATACATTCCAGAGAAAAAAACTGCTTACCTGTTGACAACGGGTCCTCTGAAATGTGGATCATATGCCCTTGAAGTACCTGCATTTAAAATAAAGAACTTTCTAAGCATGTAAGCCAATGAAATGGCAAATAAATATACATAAAATATGAATAAAGAAAAATTCATATCTTAGCCAGTCCACTGCTTAGTGCAGTGTTGAACTCATTCTTTGCTCCAGTGAAACGTCAGTTATACCTTGGATACAGCTGTCAATCATTTTCCCTTTCTCCAGTTAGAAGCAACTCTCTGGGAAGAGTTGTTAAGCACCATATTCTTAGGCACACTGTTCTCCCACTGTTCTGAGCAGCAACATCATAGATCACAGCCAAGAGGGCAAAACTTGAAGCCCCTCCAGTCTGCAAAAACTCATTCTACCATCTGCCATTTCCAAGTATTGCTGTGTACTTGTGAGGTGCACGGTGTAATAGAGATGTTTACTTTTCTCAGTTCTCCCTTTCCTCTCAGTACACGAAGCTTTCCTTTGAGAAACTGGAATACCAGTCACTATTGGTCTCTGCCATGTTGGCTATATGTTATGCAAAAATCATTATTATATTTTACTATATAAATGTTATTTTTATTGTTTTTTATTGTTATTTTTTAGATCTACTGGCAGACTTCATACCATCTGAAGAAATGCCCTAGTCATTCACTGTCATAATGTGAATTGTCATAGTACCCTTGTCTTTAAACAATACAAAGTAGACACAGACGGGCCTTTTCCCCCACATGTACTGGGTACACCCAGTAACAAGTTCTGTAAAATCATTCTGGCCAAAGGTTTATTTTGCAATTCTCACCCCCACCCCCAACTCTTCTCCCCCAACCAAAGGATTCCTGCTCCCTTCCTCTAGGCATTTGTCCCTATAAAAAGGCCTGAATTAAAGACAGAATTTCAAAAGGGTCTGGAAAAAAGAGGCCTGTGTGTCAGCAATCTGACTCAGCCTGTACTCAATGGGGAAATTAGACCTGAGGACTCCAAAGCCTCTTCAGTGTAATCACAGGCTGAGGGCAGAACAACAGGAAAGAGAGGACAGACTTGGAACACAAATTCAAGAGCCAATCAGTCAGCAAGTATTCATAAAGCACCTGTTCTATGTCGAGAGCTCTGAGGGCATACAGAAGATACATAAAGGATGCTTCCTGTCTTGGAGACCTTACAGTTGGTGGGCAAGATTGACATACTGATTCATGCAACAAACATTTCTTGAAATCTTTATATATCAGGTCTCGTATTATAATACATGAGCAATGAATAGACTGTATAAAATAATAAAGTATTAAATTATATGGTATTGGCCTGAAGTGTTACAAGAGTTCTGAGAAAGTAAGTTTCATAGAGAACTAGAGCAGTCAAGAGCATTTCCCTCAAGAAGTGAGATTTTTGTGAAAGACTGGAACAAAATAAAAGGGAAAAGAGAAGCATTCTGAATGGGGGGAGCTAGACTTCTGTTAAATTCAGTAATTACATATTGATCGCCCATTATGTGCTCTGCATTGAAAGAAGCACTGCAGGGAGCACAGGGTTTAATGAAACACAGTCTCTTTCTTCAACAGGCTAACAAAGGGGTGAGCGGGGAGAGAAATAAGAAAAGACCGCAAGTCAGAATATGATACCGTAAGAGGGGGTACAAGGAAAGTATTAGGAGCATTCTAAGGAAGGAAAGGTCACATTCAGTTGAGATTAGTAAGGAAGAGTTCCTAGATTCGCGGTATCTTGAGATGGACAAGTATGAAGTCATAGAGTTAGAAACGAACAGCAAGTGCACAGGGATGGTGAAAAGATCAGCCTGGTTAGAGTCCTAGATAATCGGACAGAAGGAGGAAAACATAACGCTAAACAAATAGTATGGAACTAGATTACAGAATGCCTAAAAAACCAGGAACAGAAGGTATTTTATACATCCTAGGCCAACAGGGAGTCATAGAAGGATTTCTGTTTTTTGCCTAGAACTATAACTTAATGCAAAAAACAGTAGTTTCATCTTTCTCATATGAAGATGAACCATTTTGATTCTAAATGTTACTTCATTCCCAGATCTCATGTGAGTTTTTCTTGTAACTTGGAAGGTAGGTAGCAATTTTAATCTGACTTTTCAGATGCTGGTTGTTCACAAGGACAAGTTATCTGAGGAAATACCCAGAGCTCAGAGTTGAGAACGGCCAGTGGCCACAGGACACACTTTGGGGATCCCCCAGGATAGGGGACTGCTAGGCCTCAGCTTCTAGAATAAACCTTAAGTTTACCTTCATTATTTCAAGTTGTCACTTAGTTGGACAGGTCTCTTTCTGATACAAATTCTGCACATTTACATGCCACATCTTTGGGCTCCAGGTTGGGTATTGACAGTCAAGGATCTTGGGTCATAGAAGGATTTTCAACAAAGGAATGGCATGGTGGAAGCAGGGCTTAATTAAAGAATAATCTAGTAGCAGTATATAAGTGCTATCACAAAGTACAAAGTCAAGGGGACCAACTAGGAACCTATTGCAATAACAGAGGTGAAGTCATGTGAGCCCCGCTCCAAATGGTGGTGGAAGTAATTGGAAAGAGCGATTCATCGGTCATCACAGAGCAGTCATGTGGCTCAGGGGTTAGGAGCAACAGCTCTGGAGTCAGACTGCCTATTCTCTGTCAGTTACTAGCCGTGACTCTAGACAGATCATATCACTTCTCTGAGTCTCAGTTTCCATATCTGTAAAGGGTTAGTCACTTAGTCATGTCCAACTCTTTGCGACCCCATGGACTATAGCCCTCCAGGCTCTTTTGTCCATGGGATTCTCCAGGCAAGAATACTGAAGTGGGTAGCCATTCCCTTCTCCAGGGGATCTTCTCAACCCAGGGACTGAACCCAGGTCTCCTGCATTGCAGGCAGATTCTTTACTGTCTGAGCCAACAGGAAATCCCATATATCTATAAACGGGGATGACGATAATATCTACGCCATAAAGATGTTATGAGGATTAAATGAATTAATACTTGTAAAAATGCTTAAAACAGTGGTTGACACTTAGTAAGCCCCTATGTATATTCATTTTTAGCCAGAATTACATGACAAAGATAAAAAGCACTTGAATGGTAAGACTTAGGGTGTGAAAGCGAAATGTCAAAAAAAAAAGACCAATGAAGATATTTCAGACCTAGAACTTGTGATTCTCAGTTACTTCTGGTCTTTTACCTCAGTTTAAAGTTGATTTTATTAAAACAGTTGGGAACGTTAGCAAGTGGCAGAAACTGTAATGTTGTTATGAGAAAAAGAGCATGAGGCTGATTCAGCTCATGGGGACATCAGTTGAAAGTCCAGTGTTCAACTTAAATCAAGAAACCAAAGTCTTATGGAGAGGGGAGGAATGAACTGGGAATTTGATGATGGGGGATAAAAGACATACCATTTAGAATGGATAAACAACAAGGTCCTACTGTAAAGCACAGGAAACTACATCCTATCTCCTGGAATAAACCATAATGGAAAAGAATATTTTAAAAAAGAATGTATATGTGTGTAAAACTGAGTTACTTTGCTATACACTGGAGGTTGGTACAACATCGTAAATCAAATATACTTCAATAAAAAGTTTTTTAAAAGAAATTGAAGTCTGGGTCAAACCTTGAGATAAATACTTGGAAGTCATAATTTATCACATGAAAAGTACTAAATTCCATAAAGAATATAAAGATCTGTTGTTATAGTGACAATAACAATAATATTTAACACATTTTCAATCATTAAATGTTAAGCACTTAAGTGTTAAACACTTAAGTGTTTTCATGCATTATTTTGCTTACTTTGAAAAATAAATGTATTCATTAGTTAGATTAGAAACTATTATTAGCCTCATTATACATACGCACAAATCCAGACATAGAGAGGCCAAGGTACCCACTGTCACCGATGTGGTATATAAGGGACCTGGGAGCCATACTGCCCTATCTTATTGCAGCAAAACAGACTCCTCTGGTCATGCCCTACAAAGCCAGCTGGGTTCCTACTCTGGGGGAAGTGAGTAGAACATTTCCTGTTTGAGACAGCTGTAAATACTTCAGTTCTGACACAATTGTCAGCTTCTCCTTTTCTGACTGCCTTGTCTGCCTCTACCTCGTGGCAACAGATACATTTCAGGGTGTCTGGCCACCATTTCTCTGGGAACTGACTTCCTCTCCACAGGCATGGTCTCTAGCCACCAAGCTTCTCCCCTGTAGCTGTTTCCTGGCAATCAGTGACTGGATCTGGTTTGGATATTACACCCAAACTAGGCCAGTCATTTCTGGTCACTCTGTCCCAGGGATTAGAATTAAGATAGACAGTGAAAGATCAGAACTGCAAAATGTAGAGCTTGAAGACTGGAGAAGCAGAGAAAGAAAGCTTTCAGAAAGAAATCACTGAAGCCAATGTATAAGAGCAGCCAAGATGGAAATCACGGACTTCAGCTTTCTGTTCCAGTCCCTGCCCGAGACCTGGGTTGAGTTTTGTGTGATATATGATATCCTTATACTGAAGTCCTTTATCTTGCTTTTTGCTAGTTCACATCTGTTACAGGAAACCAAAGACTACCACTAATACACTCCCTCTCTTGACCTGACTTAAGGTTTCAACAACTCATTTTAACAACATTTATTATATTCTTGCAATAGAAAGTTGGTAGGGATTTGAGGAAGAATTCTGGAGACTAAGTCTGCTTTCACAAATCTCAAGTGAAAATATGAAATATAAGCTTAAGACTAAAATGTCAGCACTGGTGTTAAGAGCCACGATAGAGACGTGCAGAGGGTTCCGTGGAGCCAGAGGGGTTCATGAACAGATAGGTCTCTTCACCTCCTGACTGATGCTGAACTTGGGCTCTACTTTCCACCATTACTCAGGACCTATGCATTGACTTGGATAATAAACACTAGTTCTGACATTCTTGATGGTTCAAGATTTCCATCCCCAAACTGGCTGAACAGCTAAAATATACCAAAACCATTTTATTTAGCCCCTCCACACCAAATACTATAGTTCCAAAGGCCTGGGGTAGACTTGTCCTATCAGATAATTCTGATGCACAATCAGATTTGGAGACCACTAGGTCACTTGAGAGAATCTGGGAAATTCAGCAGTGGCTGCAGGACTGGAAAAGGTCAGTTTTCATTCTAACCCCAAAGAAAGCCAATACCAAAGAATGTTCAAACTACCACACAATTTCACTCATCTCACACACCAGCAAAGTAATGCTTAAAATTCTCCAAGTCAGGCTTCAATAGAATGTGACCGTGAACTCCCTGATGGTCAAGCTGGATTTAGAAAAGGCAGAGGAACCAGAGATCAAATTGCCAACATCTGCTGGATCATGAAAAGAGCAAGAGAGTTTCAGAAAAACATCTACTTCTGCTTTACTGACTACACCAAAGCCTTGACTGTGTGGATCACAACAAACAGTGGAAAATTATTCAAGAGATGGGAATACCAGACCACCTGACCTGCCTCCTGGGAAATCTGTATGCAGGTCAAGAAGCCACAGTTAGAACTGGACTTGAACAACAGACTGATTCCAAATTCAGAAAGGAGTACACCAAGGCTGTATATTGTCACCCTGCTTATTTAACTTCTATGCAGAGTACATCATGTGACATTCCAGGCTGGATGAGGCACAAGCTGGAATCAAAACTGCTGGGAAAAATATCAATAACCTCAGAGATGTGACTTTTCCAACAAAGATCCATCTAGTCAAAGCTATGGTTTTTCCAGTAGTCATGTATGGATATGAGAATTGGACCATAAAGAAAGCTGAGCACCAAAGAATTGATGCTTTTGAACTCTGCTGTTGGAGGAGACTCTTGAGAGTCTCTTGGACTTCAAGGAGATCAAATAGTCCATCCTAAAGGAAATCAGTCTTGAATATTCATTGGAAGGACTGATGAGGAAGCTAAAGTTGCAATACTTTGGCCATCTGATGCAAAGAACTGATTCACTGGAAAACACCCTGATGCTGGGCAAGATTGAAGGCAGGAGGAGAAGGGGACAACAGAGGAAGAGATGGTTGGATGGCATCACCGACTTGATGGACATGAGTTTGAGCAGGCTACAGGAGTTGGTGACAGACAGGGAAGCCTGGCGTAATGCAGTCCATGGGGTCACAAAGAGTCGAACATGACTAAGCGACTGAACTGAATTGAGGTCACTTGATTTCATTCTGAATTTTATTCTTAACCTCTGTTTCATTCATGCACTGTCCTTAATTCTAGCTGTACATAAGACCAAGCCTAATGAAGTAAGAGAAAAGCAAATCATTAGATATGTATGAGCTTGGGGAAACACACAACTAAGAGTAAGAGATAACAGTTATGGGAAGAGAAGCAGAAAGTGACATTCAGGAAAACTCGAGAATTTCAAGAAAGAAGGATTATAAATTCCACAAAAATATTATTACTAAGTGAATGCTTATTTGTACCAGGAACTGCTATAACAGCTTTACACACATATGTAATTTTTTACAATTCTACACAAACACAATGTGAATAGTATCCCCTTGAACCATGTAATACAATAGCACTGGCATATTTATTTGTCATTTAATCCTCTCAATAACTCTATGATGTATGCCACTGTTATCCTTCCATTTTATAGATGAGGAAGTTGAGTCACAGCTAATTTGCTCTAGCTCAGTGAGCTAACAAGAGGTGGAGGTTTGACCCCAAAGCCTCTGCTGAGCTACCTGGCAGTAAATTTCTAGATAGTGACCTTAGAGAAATTTCATAGATGAGTAAGGAAAGAAAATATATTGAAAGAGATTGGAAACTTATACTGATCCTGTAATTATTCTTTTTTCAAAAAGATGGGCAAAACTGGTTTAAAAGTGTCTAGGCTGGCTTCCGATTTTTGTGTGATTTGTACCTTAGAAAGTGAAAAAGTGGATTGTGGTGTAAATGAAATGTTATTGTCAAATCTTCTGAAAAGCTGACACTTTTTGACTGTAATTTCTGGCTGCCTTATATTTCAGTTGCAAATACACTAAGACCTCAGTCAAATGATAAGATTTAGCTGATTTCATATAGTAATAGCAGCTGGAAAGTGATAACTTCACCCTGCCCCATGTGCTGACAGAATCTGTATTGTCATGCAAATTTTTTATTTCCTGAAATCAATACAAGGCATTGCTTTTTCTGAGGCTCTCATGTGCTCTAATTGCATCTCTGGAATAAATAGACTGAGGGACCAGCTAAGTAAAAAGAGCTATAATGCTTCACTACCACATAGCTCAGCTAATTAAGTGCAATTCATATTTCTCACTTAAAGGAAAAGAAAAGAAATTAAAATTAGGTAATCATTTTAAAAGCTTCATCAGTTCTTATGACTCTCTGATCACCAAAACTGTTGTGGTAATAGAATCACTAAAAATTATTCATTATAGACAGTTGCACATTTGTTATTATAGCTAACAGTTTATATTGCAGGCATACAGTGCAATTTTTTCTTACTAGAAATAATTCCTGAATATTATGAAAAACAATCCAGGTAATTAATTCAGTTTATGGGTGCCAACTGCACATGACTCAGTCAAATGAAACAGCAAGATAAAGCAGCTGGTCATGCCCAGACATTCTTTTTTCTAAAAAGCAATCTGTTTCTCAAAGAAAATGACAATATAACTCAATATAACTACCATTGATCAGTTATTTAAAGCAAAAATCTGAGACATTTAATGTTATTCCTTCAGGTGTTCTCCTTCAGATAATCTAATGTGACTTAGAGTGTGAAGAGGGAACTAAGGTGGGGCAAACAGGGATCCAAGAACTTAGAACTATTATGAGCAAGCACATCAGATTACTTGCCAACAAGCATGGGAAAATAGTGTGGTACAAAGTTGTCTTACTTTAGTATTCTACAACAGTCAGTGGAGAATTGGGAATAATTAAATACTTGTTTTACTTTACTTTTCAAATATGTTTATGATGGTGTATCTATAAATGAGGATCTGTCATTTTATCAAAGGAAAAGGTTCCCTTCCCTCTAAGTCTCAACGAAGGACAAAGAGCCATATTCCTTGCCATTTCTTAGTGGACAATGTTCCAGTTTCACAGCCCATATGGCCTTTCTCGATCTGGCCCACTCACCTGCCTCATCTCCTACCACTCCTCACTTCAAACTTGATCTTTTAGAAATTCTGAGTCACCAAAAGTGACTCAGCCGGTAAAGAACGGTGGATTCTTTACCATCTGAGCCACCAGGGAAGCCCAAGAATATTGGGATGGGTAGCCTTTCCCTTCTCCAGTGGGTCTTCCCAACCCAGGAATTGAACTGGAATCTCCTGCATTGCAGGCAGATTCTTTATCAGCTGAGCATAGCAGGGAAGCTCCTATTTTATACAGTGCTCTCTGAATAATAGGACTTTCCCCTCATTGTACCCTTGGCAATGGCTAAAGGTAGTCTACAGTTGTGCTCACAAATTTTCCATTCATTTTCAAGAAGGACAAGGACTTACTGGTCATTATGCCAGTAAGTGGAGCCCACTTTGACTGGCCCCTACATCATGGGAGCTAATTCCATTCATCTTTGAGACGTGTATTTCTATTATTGCACGTGGTATACTGTATTGTTGCATGTGGTATACTGTATCATCAAGGTGTTTGTTTACATGCTGTGGTAGATAGATGCTCATGTCCTAATCTCCAAACTTGTGACTCTGTTACCTTATATGGCCAAAGGGACTTTGCAGATTTAGTTACATGGAAAATCACAAGACATAAAGATTACCCTGGATTAAGAAGAGAGGTAAAAAGCAAAGGAGAAAAGAAAAGACATAAGCATCTGAATGCAGAGTTCCACAGAATAGCAAGAAGAGATAAGAAAGCCTTCTTTAGCGATCAATGCAAAGAAATAGAGGAAAACAACAGAATAGGAAAGACTAGAGATCTCTTCAAGAAAATTAGAGATACCAAGGGAACATTTCATGCAAAGATGGGCTCCATAAAGGATAGAAATGGTATGGACCTAACAGAAGCAGAAGATATTAAGAAGAGGTGGCAAGAATACACAGAAGAACTGTACAGAAAAGATCTTCACAACCCAGATAATCATGAGGATGTGATCACTAATCTAGAGCCAGACATCTTGGAATGTGAAGTCAAGTGGGCCTTAGAAAGCATCACTATGAAAAAAGCTAGTGGAGGTGATGGAATTCCAGTTGAGCTGTTTCAAATCCTGAAAGATGATGCTGTGAAAGTGCTGCACTCAATATGCCAGCAAATTTGGAAAACTCAGCAGTGGCCGCAAGACTGGAAAAGGTCAGTTTTCATTCCAATTCCAAAGAAAGGCAATGCCAAAGAATGCTCAAACTACCGCACAATTGCACTCATCTCACA
>SJYX01010363.1:347948-360140 GCA_006410675.1 Oreotragus oreotragus
ACTGAACTGCACTGATCTAGGTGAGCCTTGTATAATTACAAGAGTCCTTAAATAGGGAAAAGGGAGACAGAAGAGTCAAAGGAGATGTGACAGCAGAAACAAGGTCAAGTTGAGGCAACATGAGAAAACCTTGACTGGCCGCTGCTGGCTTTGATGACTGAAGTGAGTGATGAGTCGAGGAACGTGGCAACCTCTAGAAGGTGGAAATTTAAGAAGACTGATTTGTCTCCCATAGAACCTCTAGGAAATAATGCAGCCCTGTCGACACCTTGATTTCAGTCCACTGAGACCTAATGTGGACTTCTGACCTCCAGAATTATAAGTCTGTGTGATTTTAAACCACCCCATTTGTGCTAAGTCATTACAGCAGCAAGAGGAAGCTAATACACATGACTATTCCTCCTATTGAATTGATAGCTCATTTAGGGAAGAAACTAGACTTTGGGGATTGCTCTATTGCTATTATCTGCTTCAGTACCTGGTGTATACATAATAGGCATTCAACAAATGTTTATAGAGTAAGTTTAAAAATAATGTCAATGTAATTGTGACTTCTTCCCTGGTGGCTCAGGTGGTAAAGTATCTGCCTGCAATGAGGGAGACCTGGGTTCAATCCCTGGGTCACAAGATTCCCTGGAGAAGGCAATGGCAACCTGCTCCAGTGTTCTTGAATGAAGAATTCCATGGACCGAGAAGTCTGGTGGACCACGGTCCATGAGGTCCCAGAGTCAGACATGACTGAGAGACTAACACTAACTGTTTTAATTTAGGTTATAAAAATACAAATAGGAACTCAATCTTGACAATCATCAGCTGATTATTTTAGACAGCTTTCAACTTGGATTAAAAGCAAGTTAATAGACTCTTAAAAACACACTTACATATAAAAAAATGACTCCCCCATCACTAACACTAATTTATCATTCACTTTGTAATATCAAGATCAGTAAGAGTTAACAAAGGAAGTAAGGGAGACAGTATCTCATACTGGTGAGTAAAAATTGCTATCAAATTACCTGGCATCAAATGTCATCTCTGCCACTACAAGCTGTATGATCTTGAAAGAATTGCTTTTTTTCTCTCTGAAGTTCCATTTTGTCATTTATAAAGGGATAGATAGTAGCAAAAAATACAAAATGAAAAAAGAAGGAAACAATTTCTTCCTTCAGGATGACCATCTAACTGGAAAATAGTAAAGTACATGTAAATTACCCTTATAATGAAAGTCAATCTGTGTAGAATTAATGCAACCCAACTATAGTTGGATTGTCACACTGACTATAAGTGACACCAACAATTCTAAATGCTTTCAATGACTAAGCTGGGTGTAACATTTATGAAATCACTTTTTGAAAGAAAGAAATTTTGAGCACGCTTAAAGGATAGAATCTTGTGTCACCTGGGAAAGCTGGACAAAAGCACATGCTGAGCCAAAGCAAAGAGAGAATCTGGGGGAAGAAACACGAGAGCAGTTAGGGGAATGACGCACACCATCAGGAGCTGGAGGATTTACAAAGCCCCTCAAGTCTTCTGGGAAAGTAACGCAATCATCACGTTTATGCTTCTGCATGATGCAGAGGAAACGGAATAGCAAAGGCAGAGGAACCAACACAAAGATTGCTGTCATATTTCAGACATAAGACGGTGGTAGATGCCTGACTGAGAGAACAGTCAGGCACTCTCAGTGAGAGAGTGAGGCAATTCCAGAAGCACCGCAGAGGAGTACACTTGGTAGGGGTGAAAGAAAGGGCATAGTACCCTGCTTCATCACCTCGTGATGGCAATGTGTCCCGCAGAAAATGATGTGCATTCCAGAAACTCCTCTTGAGCAGAAACATGACCCCACATTGGACATGGCAAGATGAACAGATATACAAATAAGACTTCTTCAGCACTGATCCAAACCAAACAATACTATGGTATCATGATCTTCTGATGGTTGTTCTTCCCCCATACTGAAAAACCTCCTCAACATATGAATGACAAAACACCGGAATGTCAAATCTCTTGCTTTAAGATTTTTTTTTAATCTTTTTTTTCAAAGTGTTTTTTTTAGGGGGCTTCCCTTGGGGCTCAGCTGGTAAAGAATCCACCTGCAATGCGGGAGACCTGGGTTCGATCCCTGGGTTGGGAAGATCCCTTGGAAAAGGAAAAAGCTACCCATTCCAGTATTCTGGCCTGGAGAATTCCATGAATTGTATAGTCCATGGGGTTGCAAAGAGTCAGACATGACTGAGCAACTTTTTCACTTTCACTTTAAATCCACAGAGTTGGTTTCTTAATAGCTTGCATCATCATTTGAAATAATCTGCCCTATATGAACACAAATTGTTAGCATTCAGTTAGAAGTCAGCCTTAGAAGAAATACCTAAAAAAGGCAACCTCATGTCCACTGACCAAGCAAAAGAAAACATACATAAAACACTCAGGCTGCTTCCTAATAGACCGGTTTTATAGGCAATGCTGAAAGATGCACGGTTAGGGGGCAATGGAAACGTACTTCTGAAAAGATGATTTTTCTTGACTACTGTGACAAAGCACTGAATTTGTGCTATAGAACAGCCATGAATTACTGAATAACCACACATCTCAGAATAAATAAAATTATGAATCAATATTGATTTAAAAATAGTCTGGAAGCAAACAAGAACATGAATTGAGTTTGAAGGTTATCAGCTTGGGTTTTCTAACATTTCTTTCTAGCCATATTTGTATTTTATTGCTCAACATGAGGCACTTAAAAAAAAAAAACAGACCAATAACATACTTTAATTACACTGAAGCAACTCCTTATTTTCTTCCAGTTTTCATGTGGGGTGGGAGGTGGGAGGGCAGTTCATGTTTGGGAGTTCGTGTAAAAAAATAAATAAATACAAAAAAGAAAAAGAAAAACAAATATATATTTCATTAACATGCCAAGCCCTAGTCCCATACCTCCAAGAAACTATAAGAACAATTTCAACCAATAACATAGTTTAATTACACTGAAGCAACTCCTTATTTTCTTCCAGTTTTCATAGGTTATATATTTCATTAACATGCCAAGCCCTAGTCCCATACCTCCAAGAAACTATAAGAACAATTTCACAACCAGAGATAGGAAACAAGGAGCATATTTACTTATCCTAAAAATAAAAATAAGTGACTTCATCTGGCCTTTCCATCTATGGAGTTCAGGCAAGAGCACAGTGAATGAATAAAGGTTAGGGAAAATGATAGTTTTCATCATTATATAAATATGAACATTAACTTTTGTAAAACAAAAAAGGAGAAGATTACCTTTAAAGCTATAGTTGAGTAAAAGACTTCTGTTGAACTTAAGAATAAATACCACTAAAGAAAAATAGCAAGAATTGGTCAATTTATCATGAGTGCATAAAGCATTTTGGTAGCTGGTGATAACGTCTCTTCTACTTCCTACTATCACCCAGAGGTTACTTATGAGAACAAAATTAAACTGCTTATCAACTCTGACTTTCACTACAACTCAAGATGAGAGAAGATAATAATTACTGGAAAAACATCCCTATTCCTGGGCCTCACATGTAAGAATGAAAACATATTTTAGTGCATAATTTCTACCCACAAAGCATCATGACCAGCAAATAAAAACTGCAGATGGAGTGCACTATTAGAGTCTGTATCATGCGGATGCCTCTACTTATAAGACAACTGAGGGAAAATTGTGGTAAACTATGGTTTTTAACCAACTGGTCAAGCTAGTCACTTATAACGACCATCAAGGAAATAGCAGCCATCAGGGTTACACAACCTATTTCATGATCCACCCTAAACTGTTAAATCTACTCAGAGAGACATCAGAAGAGAGAGACTGATGTTCTTTCTTCTTAATGCCGTGGGTGGGGGTATGTTACAGAACCAGATATTCACTTGGAATGGATGCCTGGGGACTTATCTCACTCCTTCCTGGAGTCCTGTCTCCTTGGATCAAGTCAAAGACAAAATAGCCTGTTTTTTTTTTTTTTTTTTTTGTATTTATTTATTTTTTTACATGAACTCCCAAACATGAACCCCCCTCCCTCCCACCTCCCACCCCACAAGCCTGGTTTTTATACTTGCAAAATCTATAGAACATATGTGAGGCAGAAATGCTCATGAATTTTTCTTCCTCTTAGAATGGATTTTTCACAGAGTAAACATATTTTAAGTTCAATGTCAAAAGAAACCTTTGGGGGTTTATTTCTTTTACATGCTGCGCTGATTTAGACAAGGGAGCGAAAAAACTAGGGAAGGGAAATCCAGCATGAAAGACAATGGCTTGACTAAATAATCTGCCATGACATGGTGTATGTGTGTTAGTCACTGAGCTGTGTCTAACTCGTTGAGATCCCATGGACTGTAGCCCACCAGGCTCCCTTGTCCATGGGATTCTCCAGGCAAGAATACTGGAGCGGGTAGCCATTCCCTTCCCCAGGGATTGAACCCTGGTTCTCCCGCATTGCAGGCAGATTCTTCACCATTGGAGCCACTGAGGAGCCCTGACAGGCCATGGCAGTAGAAAGATGAAACTGAAGATTAAATCTGGAGGTGAAAGTCTGTTAGCTTCAATTCCAAAAGCATGAGAGGTTCAACTGTTTTTCCCTTCTCACTTTCTATAAAAACAACTAAATATTCTGAATATAAAGTTTAAAGAATATTTTTAGAGCACTGGAGAGCTGACAAAACAATGAAGAAATGGCAGGCTCAAATCAAAGTGAAAGTGAGAACCCTGAGACAGGAGAATACAGCTAAAGTCACGATAACCCCAAGGATACTTAGCAACTTAGCAAATTCAAGGAGCAAAGGGGACAAAAGATCCAGGCCAGAGGCTGCTCGAGATGAGCAGGAAAGGCAAATAGGAAATCGTTCCTCTGCTACGCTGGCACTTCAAAGGACTATACCCAGGATAAAATGGACCTTACCCTTCAGAAAGTTACTGTGACACTGAGCAGTAAAATGGGCGAAAACACTCTCATTTGAATTTGCAGTATATGAGAAGTTAATCTGTATGGTTTCCTAAGAAACTGACAGACAATAACAGACTTCTGTTCAAATTCATCTTTATTCTAAGAATTCTCACAATTTTCTAATGAAATAGGCACCTCACAATTAAAATAGCAAATTATAGAAGGAAACAAGATGACACACACACACACAAAAACTAGATAAACACACAACAAAATTTGACTAATAAAGTCTTTAAACATTTAAATCATTAGTCCCAGATTATAAAACAACTATGCTCACTGTTTTTCATAAATAAAAAGACAAGCTTGAAATAAAATGTGAAAAAGTATACAAAATTATTCTGCAGATTTGAAAATGAATCAAATCAAATCTGGACGTGAAAATACAGTAAATGAAATGTAAAACTTAGTAAGTTTGACATCAGATTAGACACAGCTGTAGAGGCAATTGGCAAACCAGAAAGTAAGTAAACATAAATTATTCAGAATGTAGCACAAAAAAACTAAGAATGAAAAAATATTAAAGTATAGTTATACACTGAGTACAGAGTGCGAAGTTTTACTATATGTCAAATCAGATTTCCAGAAAGAAAGATAGAAATGGTGGAGAGGGACAATGTAAGAGCACAGAAGTCTACATCTAGTGCCATCTCGTGTCCCTATGTCATGTTCCCCAAAAAAGGGTGAAACAGAGACACTTTTCAGAAAAAAAAAAAAGCATGAAAGCTTGTCATTAGCAGCATCTCACTGAAATATACTAAGTATATATATTCCTAAAAGAAGAAACAGAAAGTCAGATGGAAGGTCTTTGATGAAAGAAGAAATTTAAACACCTAAGAAGGGAGGACAATCAGTGTCTATAGAAAGCAGCAATAATAGAGTATGTGGGGTTATATAAAACAAGAGAAAATTACATCAATTATAGAATGTAATCCAAGACTTGAAGTATTGTACACTTTTTGTATTCTGTAAATAGGAAATAAAATATTAATGAGTTTTAAATTTTAATGAGTATGCATACTATAATATTTTAAAAGGCAGAATTGGTAAGCATTACTTTGAAAATATTATAGGAAGGAAAATGGAATAAGAAAAACTAGCCAATCCAGAATCAGATAAGAAAGAGAAGAAAATCTTTACAGAACAGTTAATTAAGGCAATGAAAATGTACCATGCAGGTTTCCCTTGTTATCCAAAAGCAGAGCATTTCTATGAAAATTTTAGTAAGCCAAAACGGCATTAGGCAAAGAAGCAATTACCATAGGACACATCTTGCTAATAGAGGCACAGAATGAACTGAGATAAAGCAGTGATGCTCACGGGCACGGTTTAAAGCTGTGGCAGTGTGATGCTGGGACACTGAGGAAGGAGCCTGGCATGCCTCTCTGGCTGCCTAGAATGCCTGCTGCCTCTATGAGAGGTGCATTACAAAACAAATGCTGAATGCCATTTCCACGTTTTGTCTCTTTTTGTAAAAGTGAAAATCATCTTCTGATATCTTTCAGTTACTGAAAACAGATACAAATACAGATCTGTCATAAAAAGCAAAGAGGTGCAAAGTGAACTTTTGAAGAGTAGGGTATACCTATATAAGGTGATGCATATTGTTAATGGACTGAATCCTTGTGTCCTCCTCAAATTCATATACTGAAGTCCCAGCACTCAATATAATACTATCAGGAAGAAGGATCTTAGATGAAGTCAGGAAGGTGGGACCCCCACAATGGGATTAATGTCCTCATAGGAGAGGAAGGAGCTTTTCAGGTGGTGCAGTGGTAAAGAATTCACCTGCCAGTGCAGGAGAAGCAGGAGACGTGGGTTTGATCCCTGGGTTGGGAAGATCCCCTGGAATAGGAAATGGCAACCCACTCCATATTCTTGCCTGGAGAAGTCCATGGACAGAGAAAACTGGCAGGCTACAGTCCAAGGGTCGCAAAGAGTCAGACATGACTGAGCAACTGGACATGCACACATGCAAAAAGAGGAAGGCAGACCAGAGCCAACTCTCTTTGCCACGTGGAAACACAATGAGAGGGCAAACATCGTCAAGCCAGAAAAAGGCACTCACCAGGAACCAAAGCGGCCAGCACCTTGATCTTGGACTTTCCAGCCCCCAGAATTACGAGAAAAAAAGGTCTGTTGTTTAAGCCACCCAGTCTGATATTTGTTGTAGCAGAAACGACATATATAAACTCAAATATATTGACAATTACATTCAATACAAATGGACTAAATGTGCCTGTGAGAAATAAAAATTTTCATACTAGATAAAAAAAATCCAACTATATGCATATCCAAAAATAAGAATATAAGAAAGTTGAGGTAAAAGGATGAAAAAAAGATATGGCATATAAATCATAACCAAAAGAAAGGAGTTGTATGTAGTCTCTGAAAACAGAAATTACAGTCAAAAGCACTACTAGCATAAAGAGGGTCACTTCATAATGATAAAAGTTTCAATAAACCAAAATGCTGTAATAGTTTCAATTACATGAAATTAATGAAATTTTAAATGTACAGAACTACCAGAAAAAAAGACAAATTCACATAGTAGGATATTTTAACATGCTTTCTTAGTAGTTTACCAAATACTATGATAAAACAGGTCATAAAACCCCGATGGGTGTACATTCTTTTCAATAAATGTGATAGAACAATGGATATACACAAAGAAAAAAATAATAATCATTTTGGACTGCTACCTCACATCAGACATGAAAGTTGATTCCAGATTATAAAAACTTTAAGTGAAAGATAAAATTATAAAACCTCAATCAAATACTATGATAAAACAGGTCCTAAAACCCCAATGGGTGTACATTCTTTTCAATAAACGTGATAGAACAATGGATATACACAAAGAAAAAAAAAATAATCATTTTGGACTGCTACCTCACATCAGACATGAAAGTTGATTCCAGATTAAAAAAAACTTTAAGTGAAAGATAAAATTATAAAACCTCAGAGAGATTTATTGAGCAATAGGGAAAAAAAAGACTAGATAGAAGGGAAATAAATGATAAATTTAATTACAACAAAAGTAAGAAATTCTGTTTTCAAAAGACTTACTAAAAAGTGGGATAAGACATTCACAGAGGATGCTAGTAATACCTATAATACTCCCCAGAGTATGTAAAGAAATCCTATGGTTCAAAGAGAAAAAGACCAACCAAAAACTTCATGGAAAAGCAAGCAAAGGACTTGGGTACGGACTTCAGAGGAGGAAATCAAAATGGTCAATAAATAATAAAGTAGTATTCTAGAAACAATGAAGACTTTATTTCCTTGGGCTCCAAAAACACTGCAGATGGTGATTGCAGCCATGAAATTAAGACACTTTTTCCTTGGAATAAAAGCTATGACAAACCTAGACAGCATATTAAAAGGCAGAGACATTACTTTGTCAACAAAGGTCCATCTATTCAAAGCTATGGTTTTTCCAATAGTCATGTATGGATGTGAGACTTGGACCATAAGGAACGCTGAATGCCAAAGGACTGATGCTTTTGAACTGTGGTGTTGGAGAAGACACTCATGAGTCCCTTGAACTGCAAGAAGGTCCAGTCAGTCAATCCTAATGGAAATCAGTACTGAATATTCACTAGAAGGACTGATGCTGAAACTCTAATACTCTGGCCACCTGATGCAAATTGCTGACTCATTAGAAAAGATCCTAATGCTGGGAAAGATCAAATAAAGAGGAGAAGGGGATGACAGAGGATGAGATGGCTGGATGGCACCACTGACTCAATGGACATGAGTTTGAGAGATGTNTATAAGAGACAGCCCATGGACTGCAGCCCACCAGGCTACTCCGTCCATTGGATTTTCCAGGCAAGAGTACTGGGGTGGGGTGCCATTGCCTTCCCCACAGAGGATGCTAGTAATACCTATAATACTCCCCAGAGTATGTAAAGAAATCCTATGGTTCAAAGAGAAAAAGACCAACCAAAAACTTCATGGAAAAGCAAGCAAAGGACTTGGGTACGGACTTCAGAGGAGGAAATCAAAATGGTCAATAAATAATAAAGTAGTATTCTAGAAACAATGAAGACTTTATTTCCTTGGGCTCCAAAAACACTGCAGATGGTGATTGCAGCCATGAAATTAAGACACTTTTTCCTTGGAATAAAAGCTATGACAAACCTAGACAGCATATTAAAAGGCAGAGACATTACTTTGTCAACAAAGGTCCATCTATTCAAAGCTATGGTTTTTCCAATAGTCATGTATGGATGTGAGACTTGGACCATAAGGAACGCTGAATGCCAAAGGACTGATGCTTTTGAACTGTGGTGTTGGAGAAGACACTCATGAGTCCCTTGAACTGCAAGAAGGTCCAGTCAGTCAATCCTAATGGAAATCAGTACTGAATATTCACTAGAAGGACTGATGCTGAAACTCTAATACTCTGGCCACCTGATGCAAATTGCTGACTCATTAGAAAAGATCCTAATGCTGGGAAAGATCAAATAAAGAGGAGAAGGGGATGACAGAGGATGAGATGGCTGGATGGCACCACTGACTCAATGGACATGAGTTTGAGCAATCTCCAGGAGATGGTGAAGGACAGGGAAGCCTGGTGTGCTGCAGTCCATGGGGTCACAAAGAGTCAGACATGACTGAGCAACTTAACAACAATTCCATTTCATTAATAATAAGGCAGATATAAACAAAAACCACAAAAAGAAAGAAATATATAACCCCAAACCACTTGTAAAAAGTAAAAATCTTGATAATATGATGCTGACAGAAGACGTGGAATCATGAGATCTCATACACTGTGAGTGAGAAGGAAAACTGGTAGAACCACTTTTGGAAAAGTTTGGAAAGCTGTGTTATTTATTGTCTGTCTTTTCCATTAGAATATAAGCTCTAAGAGGGTAAGGTCCACTACTGTATGCCCTGCCACTCTGGACAGCAATTCTGAGTCATCACAGCTGCGGATGAAATATTTGTTAAGAACAAATAATGGAATGTCACCTAGAGCTGTCTTTTTAGTTATCTGTGCCACTACTTTTTATTCACTGTCTAGCATAGACAGGCCAGTTCAGCTTTTCATAATGCGGCACATGTGACTATTGACCAGAACGCATCATAAAACTGACTTAAGAAGTGCTATGCTTTCATATTTTAAAAGCTTGACTGCCTGCCAGATTTCAAACTTGCCTTCTACAGAAGAGACAATGAAAACAAATTCACAAGTCAGGGGGAATATGTACAGTTCTCAAGCACATTCCTGCCAATAGACAGTTCCTACTGCTGAGGCAGCCAAGGATGGCTGCAAACTCCAGCCTCAGGTTCATCAAGAAGAAATAATAATTTAAACCAGGGTTCTGCAACAAACTAGAGGGGTGGGATGGGTAGAAAGGTGGAAGGGAGGTTCAAGAGGTGGAGGATATATGTATACCTATGGCTGATTCATGTTGATATTTGGCAGAAGCCAACACAGTTCTGTAAAGCAATTATATTTCAATTTAAAAAATTAAAAATAAAAGAAATAGGGTATGGTTTGCCACACTCTTCTAAGGATGATTCTTCTTTTACAATTTATTTGCCTCAGAGGCCTGTAAATTAATATATGACCTTCCCTCCCATTAGTACTTTTTGAAATAAGTGAATTACTTTAAAGAGATTTTAAAGTTTCTACCTCTGAAGAACACATATAGAGTCTACCTGTAGAATCACTGCGGTTGTTACTTTAGCCATTAAATTCACCTGGTTATCTCAGTGCCATTGGAAAAGGCTCTCAGAGGATAGAGGTGGCGCCCTTTAGAGCAGCTTTATGTAGAGGTCAGCACAGCTGTGCACAAGGCGGTGTTTTAGGCATTTTGAAGATAACTCAAGTTATAGCCCAATTCCTATCATTTCCAAAGCTTTACTATTAATAGGATGATACCTAATTTAAGGTAGATAACTGTTTAGTCACTCAGTCATGTCCGATTTCCTGTGACCCCATAGACTATAGCCCGCCAGGCCCCTCTGTCCATGGGATTCTCTGGGCAAGAATACTGGAGTGGGTTGCCATTTCCTTCTCCGGTAGCTAGAAGAGCTCAAAAAATCCACTGGTCATCCAGTGGTCCAATCAAAACCATCTAGGTCTTCTCTTTCTTCCAGGAACTCTCTATAATTTCTAAGACATTTATTTTTGACTCAGGTCTATTAGGTAGTTCTATATTTTCAAGTAAAAAGCTTTGGACAGAATCTTTTCTATGCCAAGATGAAGAGAATCTGCTGCTGTCTTCCACTGATCTGTTGTTTAGCTGTTAAGCCATGTCCTACTCTTTTGTGACCCCATGGACTACAGCCTGCCAAGCTGAGTCTATTGGAGTTTTCAAGCAAAAATCCGAGTGGGTGGTCATTTCCTCCCCCAGGGGATCTTCCCAACCCAGGGACTGAACCTGCATCTCTTGCCTGGCAGGCAGTTTCTTTACCAGAGAGCCACCTGGTAACTCCCTTTTCCACATAGGCCAGCTTTAAAATTAGTAGACAAAGACTGAGATATACTCCCCCATTACCTCTGAAGCTTATATCTACTTCTTTTTATTGAAGTATAGTTGATTCACAAAACTGTGTTACTTCCGCATGTACTGCAAAGTGATTCAGGTTCTTTTTCCATTATAGGTTATTACAAGGACGAAAGTGAAAGTGTAAGTGAAGTCATGTCCGACTCTGCAACCCCATGGACTGTAGCCTACCAGGCTCCTCTGTCCATGGGATTTTCCAGGCCATAGTACTGGAGTAGATTGCCATTTCCTTCTCCAGGGGATCTTCCCAACCCAGGGATCGCACTCAGGACTCATGTATTGTAGACATACGCTTTACTGTCTGAGCCACCAGGGAAGTCCATCTTGTAGATTACAAGTATATCCCACCTAACCTGCCTCTTGAGAAATCTGTATGCAGGTCAGGAAGCAACAGTTAGAACTGGACATGGAACAATAGACTGGTTCCAAATAGGAAAGGGAGTACGTCAAGGCTGTATATTGCCACCCTGCTTATTTAACTTATATGCAGAGTACATCATGAGAAATGCTGGAATGGAAGAAACACAAGCTGGAATCAAGATTGCCGGGAGAAATATCAATCACCTCAGATATGCAGATGACATCACCCTTATGGCAGAAAGTGAAGAGAAGCTAAAAAGCCTCTTGATGAAAGTGAAAGAGGAGAGCGAAAAAGTTGGCTTAAAGCTCAACATTCAGAAAACGAAGATCATGGCATC
>SJYX01010366.1:5871-17521 GCA_006410675.1 Oreotragus oreotragus
AATATATATATCAGTATGTGATAAAATAGTCATATTTAACCAGATTTCAAGTAGAAACCAATATTGTATGAAAAATTGTGAAGGGATTATCATTTTATTCCCTGATGTGTACCATTTAACAAGTTTCATGGATCAGGTATGAAGACAAGAGACTCTGGGCTCAGAAAGTAGACTAAGGACAGTTTATCACTTGAAGTAGAAGTACCAGAGCACCAGCATTTCTAGTATTGTTTCATCAACCCAATTATTGTCAAAGTGAACACGGTGCCAGATTACTCTTGCACATGCAGTGAACTGAATTATAGGTAAGGGACCCTGAATTTAACAAGCTTAATATTTTATATTTAACAGTAAGCATACTTGCTGTTTGCTCCAAAGACAGATGCTATCTCTGCATTTCAGGCTATAAGCAAATGTGTTCTTCGCTTCAAAGAAAAACTTTGTCCTCCAAAGTTGTTCGCAATACAAATTTTCTTGAAAAGATAGTTGAGAATAAAGGGCAGTGAGTATCTCTTTCACTCTTAAGACATGCTGACATATGATTATCTCATAGATGATTATTTCTCAAGATACTGGTTCTTTCAATACAAGTAGTTTAATAAGCATTGATGTAGATGTTTGCTCACAAAACTTATAATCTAGGGGTTTTCCATCTCTATTCTGTATGGTTTCCAGGGCCTGTGGTAGTGCCTCTAAAGTCATTGGTCATTGTAGGGATTGGTAAATTTAAAAAGAAAAGGAGTCTTTGCTTCAGATATATCTCATTCTTTTTCAAATTTTAGAGTTTGAAGTAAGAATGAGATCTTGCTGAAATGTGAAAAAGAACTAGAATAGCCTAAAGTGAATGAGGTAAAGATAAACCCTGATTATAGGAATTAATCACAATTTCTTGAGAATTTATTCCAGAGAAACAGATTAGAAAAGAATAAAGTCTTTGAAAGCATGCTCAGAAGGATTTGCAACATAGTACATGTTTACACCTTGGAACAACCAAGAAATTTCACCTCTTAATTTTATAAGCTCATTTCACTTTGCAATATTTAATGTGAGATACTGATTAGAAAGGTAAGAAATGAAAAATCTGCTGTGTGAGAGGAGGAAAAGACATTTTTGCTAACTTACAGAAATAAGAGAAGTTAAGTCAGTTAATTCCAGAGAAAACATATAGGCCAAAAGAAACTATGGAGAAGTGATAAATACAGTAAGAAATCAAGCAAAACTGAAATAGCTTGCATTATTTTAATCACAAAGTGAGAAAGACCAAAAATATAGAAAAAATCTGACCAACTAGAGTTAACAACTAGAATTAAATCTAAATTAAGGCTACTCTGTGCAGACTCATAAGAATGGAAATATGTTGAGGAAAATGTTATGCAAATGAAATAAACAGTAACTAGAAATGCTGCTGCATATACTCTAGTTAGCTCCATTTTGGGTGAAAATCTGGAAAGGAGTTTGAAAGGGATTTATACTCTACAGAAAAAGAAAAAAAAGGTATCTCAAAGGAAAAGTATGTGAGGTGGATGCTTGGGAGTGATTTTATGTCTATGCACTCAAGAGAGATATTGTTGCTTTTTTACCTATTGCTTTCCACTTTCACAATGGCAAGTTTGAGTAGGTAATAAAGGAGGAAGTTAAACTTTCATGTAGTTTCTTATCTGCTTTTTGATACTACTGGAGGCCCTGCATATGAAGAAAAGCTTAAAACCTTGAATTTAGTACTCTACATAAATTGGACTGAAACTGGTACAAGAGTCCAGGCAGCTTATTACTTAGAATGCTCTCTTTGTATGTATCATCTCCAAGAGTGGTGAATGTTGGTCCCTCTTGTGTGTGTGTGTGTGTGTGTGTGTGTGTAAACCATACGTTAAAATTTTAAATAACATAGGTAAAGCAATAATCCCTTGACTACCACATCCTCATTCCAATATCATTTCTGTTTTCAGATACACATACTATCAGTTTTGTTATTTTTTGATATCTATAAACAAGCATTTATGTCATCATATCCATAAATACAAATAGAATTATATACAACAGGGATCAGAAATCTTTAGCCTGGTGGTCAAATCTTGTTGACCTCCTGTTTGTTTACTGCCTGTGAGCTAAGGTTGTTTTTTGCAGTTTTAAAATTGTTACTTTTAAAGAGTTATGTAAGAACCTACCTATATGACAGCCTTGATTTTTGTCTCATGATCTGCAGTCTTAAATATTTGCTCTCTAGCCCTTTAAGAAATGGTTTGTCAATCTTGGATACAGAATGAGTTATTTTCTAAAATATCTTAAAATGTATACAAGAACATTTCTTGGGGATCTGATGTGAATCTATTTTATTCTTTATAGCTGAAAGATGATATTGCATAGTATGGGTTATTGCTTTAAATTCTATCAAGACCACATATGTCTTGATATATATTAATGTTAACATTTTTAACATCAGAAATAATACTGAAATGCCCAAACATTTTGGTGCACAGGGGCAAGTATTTGCCTATGAATGTTTTCAATTGATATTAAAAATAATGTACTTAGATTGTTTTCACAAATTTGAGGTCATTTCCCAGATATAAGATTTTTAACAAACTCTTGGTATATTATTGTAAGATAATTTTTTATTTTAAATATAACTACCATGTAGATCAGACTTGCATCAGTAGGCATAATACACTTTTCCCATAGGCAACGCTGTAAAGTATGACAAGTTATAACCACAAAAGTATTTGGTAAACACAGAAATAAAACAAGGTGCATCAGTTATGTGAATTTAATGTTTAAAAGCATAAAACTAATTCAGCCTGGTGAAACTATCTTTAAAATCAGGACAGTCTTGTTAATAAACCATCAGATTATAGGCAGCTCTGTGTGTGTGTGTGTGTGTGTGTGTGTGTATGTGTGTTAGTTGATTAGTTGTGTCTGACTCTGTGATTCCATGGACTGTAGCCCTTCAGGCCCCTCTATCCATGGAATTCTCCAGGCAAGAATACTGGAATGGGTACCCATTCTCTTCTCTAGTGGATCTTCCAAATGAAGCAATTGAATCTGGGTGTCCTGCATTGCCAGCAGATTCTTTACCCTCTGAGCCACACTTCCTTTAAATAGGCTAATGATTCTCATTTTCAATATATATAGTTCTACCTCTTTATATTGGCACATGATGGGAATATACATAATTTTTGCTGAATGTTTAAATGAATATATTGTTTATTTTTGAGATTGATATTTGGTGATGCATGTTTACAGGAACATAGATTATAGAAGAATAAATTAAATTGGATTAATTAAAATAATCAGTTTATAAGGGACAATAATATAGTTATATTATCATAAATTCTTAGAAACACTTATATTGCCCAAATTTAAAATACTATAGGTAATATGGAGGGAGATAAAGAGTTAATCAGAAACAGGAATATGTAAAAAATAGTATATTTGAAAAAATAAGCTGTGCTTTTAAAACAATGTGTGTAAAATATACTTTTTTGACTAGCTTGCAAAAGTTTTAATAACAGAATGTAAAAAAAAAAAGCCATAAAGATTGAACATTTTTATGTATTTCTCAAATTTCAGTGTATATCAGAATTACCTAGAGGGCCTATTAAAACTTCTGTGCTCCATCCCCAGAGTTTCTGAATCAGAACGTGTGTTTTGATGTGTCAGTATGACAATGCTAAATCACCCAACCTCCAAATTCCTTTCTTGTAAGTTTCTGGACAGGTGGACTACACTAGATAGTTTTGTGAGAGTTGGAAGAAGGAAGAGAATCATAAGCCACTTTGTACCGTAAGTAAAACGTTTACCCAGTGATTCAAACACAACCTAGGTGCTACAATGAAGGGGTTTTGAAGATATAATTAAAATCCTAAAAAGTTGACTTTAAATTATTGAGATTATCTTAGATGGACCTCAACTAATTCACTGGAAGGCCTTAAAAGAGCACTTAGAGAATTAGTTGAGCACTTAGACCTGAGAGCGGAGAAGGCAAAGGCACCCCACTCCAGGACTCTTGCCTGGAAAATCCCAATGACAGAGGAGCCTGGTAGGCTGCAGCCCATGGGGTCGCTAAGAGTCGGGCACAACTGAGCGGCTTCACTTTCACTTTTCACTTTTCACTTTCCACTTTCCACTTTCCTGCATTGGAGAAGGAAATGGCAACCCACTCCAGTGTTCTTGCCTGGATAATCCCAGGGATGGGGAAGCCTGGTGGGCTGCCAGATATGGGGTCACACAGAGTCAGACATGATTGAAGCGATTTAGCAGCAGCAGCAGACCTGAGAGAGAGACAGAGAGAGAGAGAATGAGAGAGAATTTCATCAAAGACAGCCACTTCAGCCCATGTTCATGGGATTTCAGCCTCTTTGTGATATTTGCTTCTTAAATGCCTACCCTAAGAGCTTTGGATTTACTTAGCCAACTCTGACATTTGTACAAACCAATTTCTCATATTAAATTAGTTTCTCTATATAATGTATAATATATATACATACTCTGATTCTCTGGTTGAGGAGTATATGTATATAAACATATATACATACACACACATACATATATATATACAAATTGTATCAAAGATACAATGGCTCCAAATTGGGAAATGAGTACATCAAGGTTGTATATTGGCACCCTGATTATTTAACTTATATACAGAGTACACCATGAGTAATTCCAAGATGAATGAAGCACAAGCTGGGATCAGGCTTGTTGGGAGAAATATCAATAACCTCAGATATGCAGATGACACCACTCTTATGGCATATATGTTCTGTATTTTCATAAAACATATGAAAATCAGGTTGTATGCCCTACTGGCTATGCCTTGATATTTATTAATGTTTTCTTAAAGTTGATCAAAACACTTTGTGTGTGTGTGTGTGTGTGTGTGTGTGTGTGTTCAGTTGCTCAGATGTGTCTGACTCTTTGCTATTTTGTACTCCAAGGGATTTTCTTGATCCAGGAATCAAACCTGCATCTCCTGCATTGACAGGTTAATTCTTTATCACTGGTGCCATCTTGGAAGCCCAGTTAAACTTATTGGTCTTAATCTGTGTCCATGAAATAAAAATGTTTTCCATTGATTTAGCTAATCATAGTCTTCATAAGGCTTTATCAGGAATCCCTGAAAACTAGTTACATCACGCAGATGCTTTAAAGAGTGCAAATCCATGTGAGTTGAAAGATATAAATACATTGGCCACATTAACATTCTCTACCCCATCCCCTATTTCTATTACCAGTTCAGTTCAGTGACTCAGTCGTGTCTGACTCTTGTGACCCCATGAACTGCAGCATGCCAGGCCTCCCTGTCCGTCACCAAATCCTGGAGTTCACCCAACTCATGTCCATTGAGTCTGTGATGCCATCCAACCATCTCTTCCTCTGTCGTCCCCTTCTCCTCCTGCCTTCAATCTTTCCCAGCATCAGGGTCTTTTCCAATGAGTCAGCTCTTCGCATCAGGTGGCCAAAGTATTGGAGTGTCAGCTTTAACATCAGGCCTTCCAATGAACACCCAGGACTGATTTCCTTTAGGATGGACTGGTTGGATCTCCTTGCAGTCCAAGGGACTCTCCAGAGTCTTCTCCAACACCACAGTTCAAAAGCATTAATTCTTTGGCGCTCAGTTTTCTTTATAGTCCAACTCACATCCATACATGCTGCTGCTGCTGCTGCTAAGTCACTTCAGTAGTGTCCACTTCTGTGCGGCCCCATAGACGGCAGCCCACCAGGCTCCCCATCCCTGGGATTCTCCAGGCAAGAACACTGGAGTGGGTTGCCATTTTCTTCTCCAGTGCAGGAAAGTGAAAAGTGAAAGTGAAGTCGCTCAGTTGTATCCAACTCTTTGTGACGCCATGGACTGCAGCCTACCAGGCTCCTCCATCCATGGGATTTTCCAGGCAAGAGTACTGGAGTGGGTTGCCATTGCCTTCTCTGATGACAAAACTAGGTAGCATATTAAAAACAGACATTACTTTACTGTCAAATGTCCATATAGTCAATGCTATGGTTTTTCCAGTAGTAATGTATGGATGTGAGAGTTGGGCCATAAGGAAAGCTGAGCACCAAATAATTGATGCTTTCAAACTGTGGTATTCGAGAAGATTACTCTTGAGAGTCCCTTGGACTGCAAGAAAATCAAACCAGTCAATCCTAAAGGAAATCAGTCCTGGCTATTCATTGGAAGGACTGATGCTGAAGCTGAAACTCCAATACTTTGGCCACCTTATACAAAGAGCCAACTCCTTAGAGTAGACCTTGATCCTGGGAAAGATTGAAGGCAGAATAAGGGCCAACAGAGGATGAGAATCTTGAATGGCATCACCAAATCAATGGACAGGAGTTTGAACAAGCTCCGGGGGACAGGGAAGGTTGGTGTGCTGCAGTTCATGGGGTTACAAAGAGTCAAACACGACTGAGTGTCTAAACAACAATTAAAGAAATTATTTTATTGGGATGGATTTGGATTAGATAATGTGGAAAATATTTTTCAATTCTGACTGTATGATGTAAAAGAACCAGTCTAATTCTTTCATATTATTCTTTCCTCTGTTCCCAGAATATACTACTTTGACTATTTGATTTTATAAGTAGTCTTAGTTTTATAAACGTGATTACTCAGTCCCTTGTTACTTGGATAAATGTCAACATTTTAATTTTTTTTAAATACCACACATTATAATTTTTCCTATTATGGGACAATTCCAGTGAAGATGTTATATAATCAGATAATTTAGACCTCAGTTTCATTTTTATATTAATATATGTATTTTTGCAAAAATTGCCAAGAGTGCATACAGTGCCTAAGAGAGTCTTTAGTACATGTACATGTTTGCAAAATTAGCAAGGAGACGGAAGAGAAAGGATTTCTAGGGCCTAAAATATTGCTAGTGAATTATGTCATCCTTATCATTAATCATCATCTGTTATGCCAAGTTTGCTCTCCATCTCGCTGGGTATCAGGTGGATGTTGAAGAGTTTCAGTACATTAATTCACAACTAGTGACTACTGGTGGCGGGCAGATTAGGTTATTCTGTTACTATTTATTAACTCTGCTACTTGGTTGACAAATTGTTATTGACTACCATTCACACAGTGACAGATGACCAATAAGATGTTAAATAGCACTTACTGTACTGTTTTTGAATTCTTGGCAGATGATACATTTACAAAAATTTAAATTAAAAAACATTCTTCTTTTAAGGGGACAAATGAGTTGTGTTATAAAAATCAAGGTATGAATAATTTTAGTATGAAAATGAAGCCTCATTTAAAATAAAGTAATGAAGACCAAATTAGCTTTAAATGCTCACACAATTAAAGCTTGTTTTCAGAATCTTGTGCGCTTCTCTGATAATGAGTATATTAGAAGAGTATTCTAGTAATCAATATCATATCAGTAAGAGAGAAAACCTGGGAAAGGATCCAAGGTTAGTGGAACAGTTCATGGTACAAATGTTTTCTGAATAGAATAATGAAAAAGACACATGAGAATGCATGTTCTTTTCCAGTGCATTTATGCACGTGAAATTTCAGTAGACCTTGAGCAAGAGAAAATAATGAAATATTTCATTATTTTCACCTTTAAAGTTTGCAAAGAAGTTGAAATTTCAAATATTTTCTGATTTTGAACTTTTTTAAAAAATTTGAAACTATAATGTGGAATGACTTGAATATGGAGAAACTAACCCTGAGAAATGAGGATGACTGTTGTGTAAGAAATAAACAACAAAATTTATTTCCAACTTTCCTTCAACTCAGCTTATATCTGTCTGATTTACCAGTGCTTTCCAATATTAATTAGAGTAATGAAAGCTAATGTGACTAATAAACCTTAAAATTTTATTGACTAACACATTGCAACTAATTTCTTACTTGGATGACAGTTCTGATGCAGTTCCTAGACAGAATGTGGCTCTACTCAATTTGAAGATTTATGAATTTAGATCTTTGCATCTCTGAACTTCCTCTCTTAAGTCCAGGATTCTAGGGTCAATTGTGCTCAGGTAGAATTAAAGGAAGAATGAGGGAGAAGAAGGCTTTCACACTTCTTAACCTTGTAACAACAGAGGTGAAATATGCCACTTTCACTTATATTCCATTGGCAAGAAATAGTCTTATGACTTTGCTTTAAATGCAGCAGAGACTGGAAAATACTTTCTGTCTGGGCATCTAGTTCCCAGCCACTACCTATTCTGTGGAGAGCAGCATTGATGAAGTTGGCATTTGTTTAGACTGCTTTCTAGGAGGGAAAATGATCATTGAGGTGAAAGATCATCCATGAGGATCATAAAGTTTTCTCTCTTCTGTATATGGCAACAAGTGGAAGCATGGTGCCAGCTGCCTTCCTGCTTCATCACACCATAGGACGCTTCTTAAGCTCTGCTTCCTTGGTCTGACAAATTCTTACTGAAATCTGACAACAAGACTACAAAATTCACATGACATACAACTGTTTGGAATACTCTCTATTTAAAACCCCCTAAATTCTCATGCATTCCATGAAGCTTTTCTAAAGTAACGGAAGCTACTACTCTTCTGTTACCTTGTATTTTGTAAAATAATCTAACTCAAAACAACATCTTCTAATTTCTCATTGATTTATAATTAGCAATGACTGTGTCTGAATTGCATTTTCTGTTCTAATTTCTTCCCCACCTCACTCTGTTCATCAAATATATTTATAAGCATATCAAGAAATATCTATACATTGCTGGGAAATGGCTTTTTCAAGAGAGCTTTCAGTGAGTTAAGCATATGTTTGAGAGATTGGCTCTATTAAAATATATCAAATGCTTATTGGTTCAAATAATAATATGGGGATCAATGGAAGAGGATTGGAGAGAGGTAGCTTCTAGTGTAATATAAGCAGGCTTCTAGAGAGGCAATGGAGTGTAATGGAAAGAACACTGTACTTGGAATCTAAATACCTTCATTTGCTCCTACCATAATACTTAATGGTTTTGTGGTTTGTGGTTTTAGACACATCACTTACTCTCTCTAAATCTTGATTTCATCATGCATAAAACAGCAACCTTTTCCTATAATAGTTTATATGAATGTGAAAAATAATTTCAATGAAGGTGTCATAAATTTCAATATTCTCCTTGAATGCATTATTATCACTTATTGGAACTATTTTATCATAAAACAAGACATTTCATAAAGTAATAGATTCTCTCTAACTTGAGCCATTGTGCTTAAGCACAGTGGGTCTGCAAGTTTGGTCTAGTGCCCACAAGGATCCCCTCAAACTGTGAGATAATCTGATTTTATTCAACTGAGCCTCCTCATTTTGCATATGAGGAAAGGAGAGAGGTGAAGACCCTTATACAAGTATAAGTGCATGACCACAGCACTCTTATCCTAATGCCAGCATACTCTGGAATCATATGAGCTCTGGCTTTTGCTCTGTCTGGGCTACCTTTAGCCCTTTCAGTCATTTTTTAAAAACAAGTCCATTTCGATTGCTATTTTCTTGCATGATGTAGCCAGCAAATGCTATTGACTTCATAAAACATAATTCCTCCATACTCCAAAGACATCTAAATAACTCATTTATGAATATTCTGATGATTCAACTGATTTTGAAAGATAAATTTTTCACATGATTGTTTTACTTGGTACCCAGCTTCAATAGGTTTTCTAGCTTAAGTTGAACCTGGTATTGTTATCAAAGAATTGAATTATATTTGGTTCAGTTTAACTTAATACATACACTAGCTCTATGAAAAAGTAGAATATTACAGAATGATTTTATAATAAATCAGAATGTCTGACTATATAATTTGAAATCAAGAAAAATATATTCTTAACACTGTGGCATCTATAGCATTAATATGTTTAGAAGTCTAAAAATTGATATTTCCTAGCGTCTAAGGAGACAGTTTCCAATTAAGTAAACTTTTATCAGATATTTTTATTCTTTGATCACTTTATACTGTGTAAACTAATTCAAGATGAGATGTGATAGGGACACAGATGTAGAGAACAAATGTGGACACCGAGGGGGCAAGGGGTGTGTGTAATGAATTGGGAGATTGGGATTGACATATATACACTATTAAGTTTAACATAGATGATTTATGAGAACCTACTGTGTACACAGGGAATTCTACTTGATGCTCTCTGGTTACCCAAATGGGAATGAAATCCAAAAAAAAGGAGGGGACGGATGTACACGAGTGGCTGAATTCACTTTGCTATACAGCAGAGACTGACACAGCTATGTACAGAAACTATGTTGTTGCTGAGTCACTAAGTTGTGTCTAACTCTTTCGTGAACTTACAGACTATAGCCCACCACGCTCTTTGTCCATGGGATTTCCCAGACAATAGTGGAATGCATTACCATTTCCTTCTCCAGGGGCTCTTCCCGACCTACATCTCCTGCATTGGCAAGCAAATTCTTTACCACTGAGCTGATCAGGGAAGCAAAACCAGCTATACTCAAACATAAATAAATAAATAAAATAAAAAAGGTGAGAGGGGTTTCTTGTTCAAATTAAGTGATCTAATATGATGGTGATGATGGGTGAATAACTATAGGCTCACTCAATTACTGATGATTTAGCCTCTCAGTTTGTCATCATGCACCTTAGCATGGGTCAAGTTAATCTGTTTAAAAAAATCTGCTTTGGAGACATGGAATTACATAATTTTCTCTGGTATTGTTTGGTTATCTTCGCTGATGTTATGGAGTCTGTTAAATTGTAGATATCCCCCTTTCTCTTCATTCTCACCATTAAACTGTTCTGGTCATAAAACCTCTGATTTTGAGAAATTAGTTTTATCATATTATTCAAAATGTAGAGAGGAGAACATTATGTAATTTTAAATCATGGTGAAGATAAACAGTGGAATTATAATATATTGATTTTTTTAAACCAACAAACCATAGTTTCTAGTATTGAAACATAATATAGTTAGAATGTGCTGTAACTTGCATATTGAAAAAATATTTCACTTCTGTAGGCTTTTTAGTGTTGTTTCTTTTCCACTGAAAACTTTTTCTAAGCTTTGGAAAACAGGAAAAATATTGCTAGGTATCTTGTATGTGATTTTAGATATGTGATATTCTCACAGGGAAATATTAATTTTTCAAGGATATCCTTTTTTAATCCTTGCACATGAAAACAATGGTTGTCACAAAAATTTACCATTTTATTTAGAAAAAATATTTTTGTGCATGTGCCTAGCTGTGAAATTAGTCACCAGTACTTCTGAGTTTTGCTCATTTGAGGTATTTCATACATATAGCAGCTAAGTGCTCAGATTCTTTCAACCAATATGTAAATAATTCCATTGCTACTACAGAACATCAGACCTAAAGTTTTTACCTCTTTGAATTGAGTGAACTTTTGCTTATCTTGCAAATTATTTAAAAATTTTTTGAAATCTGTATTTCCAAATTCTAGGCTTTGGAAATACAAAGAAAATATAATCCTTAATTTATATATATATATGATTATATATATAATCCTTAATTTATATATATGTATGCTTATATATATAATCCTTAATCCTCTTTCCAACAAAAATTGGAAATAAATAACTATTTATTTATATAACTATAGCACATAACTATTTAGTTATATCATTTAGTATGTGTGTGCTAAGTTGCTTCAGCCGTGTCTGACTCTTTGTGACCCTATGGATGTA
>SJYX01010368.1:0-91687 GCA_006410675.1 Oreotragus oreotragus
AGAATTATCATGTGAAACAGCTAAAAAGTCTCCTTCGAAAGAGATTCAACTCGGCTTAGAGATGGGCCTTATTTCCCTTCCCCTCTCTCTTCCTGTGGGAGGATGGGATGCAGAGTCGATTGCTGAAGTCTATAGTAGCAAGACAGACACTAAAGATGCTTTAATTTCAGATGATTTCTTAAAACCTCTACACCAGCCCACTTTTATTCAGGAAAATAAGTGTTTCTGTGTTGAAGCCACGTAAAGATCTCCACACATACCACATGCCTTATCTCTACTTGTGTTTTCCAGAATACAACTGGTCTTTTTTTAAAATTCATTACAAATACAAATGACTTCTCTGTTCCATTCCTTCAGAGTCTCAGACCTTGCAAGATAACCAAGTAATGTTCTCAACAATGATTGACAATATTTCCCCTTCCCTTTTACCTAGGACACTCAGCATTTTGATGTACAGCCATTCCATTTAGTAGGGTTCAGAATTTTGAACAGAATGTAACTAGATGGATGTTTTTACGGTGGGAAAACTTTATGTTCAGGGCAGTTAATGAAAGTGAATTCTTTTACTGTTTCTAGGGCCCATTTAAAATTTGAAAAAAAAATTTGTGCTTTCAAAACTTGAAATACACATACAAAAACTCTTAAAGCCACTGAATTTGTCAATAAATAAATATAATGTGCACCAAACATACCTCTGACTTGAGACTCCTTGAGCTAGAGAACATTAGGGCTCACCATTCTCTGAGGAGGGGACGGGGCCACTTTTTCACTTCTCCTTTGTGTTAGTGGGCAGAACAAACCTAGGACCTCAGTGTTCTGCTGAATTCATTCTTCTTTCCCTCAACACAGAGCACCTGCTTTTAAGAGTAAGAAAGACATAATGTGTATGTGCCCACAGAAAATAAAGGAAAAGGAAAAACTAAACTAGTATGAGATGTAACTATATCCCACATTAGCTTTTTTAAAAATAAATTTTTAAAGTTGCTATCTTTTACTTTACTTATTTATTTAAGACATCTTTATTTATTTAAAAGACATCTTTACTTATTTATTTAAGACATCTTTATTTATTTGTTTAAGACATTTTTATTTGGCCACGCTGCCTTGCATGTGGGATCTTAGTTCCCCAACCCAGGATGGAACCTGTCCCCACCGACAGTGGAAGTTCAGAGTCTTTACTACTGGACTAGCAGGGAAGCCCCTGACACTGGCTTTTTCGACCTATACGAACCTTCATATTTCAATGACCTTTACTGCTTTACATCATTCTGGGGGCAGATCATTGAAAATAAGAAGGAAAGAAATGTTCCAGCTACCAGCACTTAGGGCTTCCCTGGTAGCGCAGAGGTTAAAGCCTCTGCCTGCAATGTGGGAGATCCAGGTTCGATCCCTGGGTTGGGAAGATCCCCTGGAGAAGGAAATGGTAACCCACTCCAGTATTCTTGCCTGGAGAATCCCATGGACAGAGGAGCCTGGTGGGCTACAGTCCACAGGGTCACAAAGAGTCGGACACGACTGAGTGACTTCACTTTCACTCTCACCAGCACTTAGTCCTTTCTGAGTCTCACGTCAAAGTGAGTCTGTCATCTTATGAAAGAAATAGCTGACCCTTAAAAAGGGAAGAATAACTACCAGTTACTCTTTCATTCTCTGGTTATTAGTTGATGTCTAAGTAGCCCAACTTAAGTTCTTAGTGAAGAAGAACTAAAGAGCCTCTTGATGAAAGTGAAAGAGGAGAGTGAAAAAGTTGGCTTAAAGCTCAATATTCAGAAAACGGAGATCATGGCATCCTGTCCCATCACTTCATGGCAAATAGATGGGGAAACAATGGAAACAGTGGCTGACTTTATTTTTCTGGGCTCTAAAATCACTGCAGATGGTGATTGCAGCCATGAAATTAAAAGACGCTTACTCCTTGGAAGGAAAGTTATGACCAACCTAGACAGCATATTAAAAAGCAGAGACATTACTTTGTCAACAAAGGTCTGTCTAGTCAAGGCTATGGTTTTTTCAGTGGTCATGTATGGATGTGAGAGTTGGACTATGAAGAAAGCTGAGCGCTGAAGAATTGATGCTTTTGAACTGTGATGTTGGAGAAGACTCTTGAGAGTCCCTTGGACTGCAAGGAGATCCAACCAGTCCATCCCAAAGGAGATCAGTCCTGAATATTCGTTGGAAGGAATGATGCCAAAGCTGAAACTCCAATACTTTGNTGCCCATGTGAAAAAATTCTAAGATATATTTCTTTCTAAACTTTTCCTCTAAAGATGTGTATAAGAGACAGGAGATCCAACCAGTCCATCCCAAAGGAGATCAGTCCTGAATATTCGTTGGAAGGAATGATGCCAAAGCTGAAACTCCAATACTTTGGCCACCTGATGTGAAGAGCTGACTCACTGGAAAAGACCCAGATTCTGGGAGGGATTGGGGGGCAGGAGGAGAAGGGGACGACAGAGGATGAGATGACTGGATGGCATCACCAACTCAATGGACATGGGTTTGGGTGGACTCCAGGAGTTTGTGATGGACAGGGAGGCCTAGAGTGCTGCAGTTCATGGGGTCGCAAAGAGTCAGACATGACTGAGTGACTCAACTGAACTGAAGTAGCCCAAACAGAGCTTGTAGAACACGTGTTGTAAAAGTAGAGGTAGATAAAGATATTAAAATATTCACATAATTTATCATAATATACATTTATTATATGTACATATATTCAACCATATATAATTTGTGTGAATGTAAATGTAGAAATTATAATATTTAATATTTGTTTTTTCTTTTTTATTCTAAGCTCCTTCAGGATAGAGAACTGATAACAGTTTTCTTTGTGCCCCTTATACACCACAGTGCCTGGCACCTACTTACAGCAAGTTGCCATCATAAACTCCATGAGTTTTAATCCCTTAGTGGGACTGTATCAGTTTTGTACTAAAGCTGAGTTTTCATTTTATGCTGCATGTTACATTTACCTCAGGGAACCAAGAAACACAATCTATTCATCCAAAAGCCAACAATTCCTATTGTGCTCCAGGTTTGAAAGATTATTGACTCTGCCCATCAATATTCTTGAAAGTGAAAGTGAAAGTCACTCACTAGTGTCTGACTCTTTGCAACCCCATGGACTGTAGCCTGCCAGGTTCCTCAGTTCATGAAATTCTTCAGGCCAGAGTACTGGACTGGGTGATTTCTGTGGCCAGGACCTGCAGTGAATTCAGAGTTGAAAAAACACAAATTTACTTCTTCAGATAATATTTATTAAGTACATTATTTCAATCAAATCTGATGTTAAGAGTGAAGAGCATATCTATGTTTCTGCCTTCCAGAACATACATACCAGTGGAAGGTATTGCAGCATATGAATGTGTGTGTGTGTTGTGTGTATGTGTCTGTGTGAAAGAGAGAGATACACAGAGAGGGCAATATTTAGAGTAAAAAATGGAGAAGGAAATTGGGAGGGCAAATTTACTATTGAAAATACAAACCTTCCCAATAGGATGCTCAATTTCAGTAGAATTCAGAGAAATGAGTATTAAAACCATGAGATAACCGTTAGATTGGCAAACACATTAATGGGTTGACAATAGCAGATATTAGCAAAGATGTGAAGAACAGAAACTTTAATACATTGCCCAGCTGAGTACATATTAGTGTAACTATATTCACCTTTGCTGACAAAGGCCTATATTGTCAAAATTATGGTTTTCCAGTAGTGTGGATGTGAGAGTTGGGCCATAAAGAAGGCTGAGAGCCAAAGAATTGATGTTTTCAAACTACAGTGCTAGAGAAGACTCTTGAGAGTCCCTTGGACAGCAAGGAGATCAACCAGTCAATCCTAAAGGAAATCAGCCCTGAATGTTCACTGGAAGGACTGAAGCTGAAGCCAATACTCTGGCTAACTGATGCAAAGAGCCAACTCTTTGGAAAAGACCCTGACATTGGGAAAGAGTGAGGACAGGAGGAGAATGGGGAGACAGAGATGAGATGTCTGCATGGCACTGACTCAATGGACATGAGTTTGAGCAAACATCAGGAGATAGTGAAGGACAGGGAGGCCTGGCATGCTGCCATTCATGGGGCTGCAAAGAGCTGGACACGACCGAGCAACTGAACAAAGAACAACTTTCAAGAACAATTTGACGATATCTGAAAGAATTAAAAGTATACATTGTTTAACCAAAATAAAACCCATATATCTTTCAACAGGAGACTGAAAATAAATAAAATACTAATCAGAACTGTAAATCAATGGACTGGGATTATATTTGCCAACATGGATGAATCTTTCAAACATAATGTTTAATGGAAAAAGGCAAATTACAGAAAAAGATGTGCAGAATATGCTTTATATAAAGTTATAAACATTTGAGTTGATACTATGCACTAATTGTATGAAGAAATTCTTGAGAATAAGAAGCATGTGATTTAGGACAGACACTACTTTTCAAGGTGCTGAGAAGACAGTTTGGGGAGGTAATATAGACAGGTTTCAAATTTATGGATCATATTTTATTTCTTACGCTGCATAACGGATCTTGAGAGTTCTTTGTGTTACTACCATATCTTTCTGTGTATCTTACAAATTTTTTAAACTTTACCCCTAATATGGCATGCACATCAGAGACTTCCTGCAATGGTCTAATAGTGACAAACTGGCTGATTTTCAGGAAATTCCCACCCTGCATGACAAACCTATTTATTATTCAAGAAAAATGGCTTTTTACTGGATATTCTGAAATTTCCAGGGAATTACTAGAAACTTCCAAGAACTGCCACTCTGAGGACTGAATGAGGCTTTTGGATGTAAGAATATATCTGAGAAGTGTCTAAGAGATGGTCCACTTCCTGACCACAGCTATAATCAGGTGTATCTAGGCAAGGTATTGACTTTGATGATGTACGCTGGTGTTCTGCCTGTAAATTGGCAAAGATATTGTTAAACCTATTTAAGGTCCGTCTAGTTTTGTTTTTTCCTGTGGTCATGTATGGATGTGAGAGTTGGACTGTGAAGAAGGCAGAGCGCCGAAGAACTGACGCTTTTGAACTGTGGTGTTGGAGAAGACTCTTGAGAATCCCTTGGACTGCAAGGAGATCCAACCAGTCCATTCTGAAGGAGATCAGCCCTGGGATTTCTTTGGAAGGAATGATGCTAAAGCTGAAACTCCAGTACTTTGGCCACCTCATGTGAAGAGTTGACTCATTGGAAAAGACTCTGATGCTGGGAGGGATTGGGGGCAGGAGGAGAAGAGGACGACAGAGGATGAGATGGCTGGATGGCATCACAGACTCGATGGACGTGAGTCTGAGTGAACTCCGGGAATTGGTGATGGACAGGGAGGCCTGGTGTGCTGCGATTCATGGGGTTGCAGAGTCGGACACGACTGAGCGACTGAACTGAACTGAACTGAACATAGGTGCAATTATTCTATTTCCTGACAAAATAACGATGACGGATGGCTTTGAGCCTTCCCTAGAGTGCCTCGGAGTCTCTAGCGACACAGCTTTCACTATCGCAGCATGCTCCTCACTGCCCCACTCCAAGATCAATATAAACTCCAGCCTTGGATTTCACATTAGGTGGCTCCTGGCAGCCCCTTTCAGGCTCCAAGGCTCCCTTTTATGTACATACACACGGTCATGTGGTTTTCTGAGTGGTGTCTCCCTCTAAGGACAGAGCCGGGCTTCCCATTAGTTTGCAAACTAACCTAACTGTATCCTCAGCTGAAATTCCCATGCCTGGGTGAGTCACATTGAAGATCCTCCTGAAGCCAGTCTGAGCTGCTTTCCTCAGGCTTATAGCCACAGAAAAACTAAGGGCTTACCATTTGGAATCTGATCTGCACTTTAGATGCATCCACTGGACCTATGGGTTGTTGATCAGCTGAGGGTTTATCACAGTGCTCTCTTCTTTTAATTAGAAACTATTGAAATCCACCCAAGAATTATAACTGGAAACAGGAGCTTGGAGTTAAAATAAAAATCAGAATTTCTGTGTTTTTCGGTGAGGGAGGCCAGGCAGGGACATTAGAGCCACTCAGAAAGCACTAAATAAATCATGTTGCCTCCTCTGGTGCAGAGGGACCCAGCACTTCATCTGCAAGGCCCAGCTGATGGGCCTCTATAAAAATCTTAGCAGGCATTTAGGTCCCTGCAGGAACTGTGCTAGGATGAAATCATGGAGGCTCTGAGGACAGCACCTCCCTCTCTCTACATTCCCATGGCAACTGTCAGTCTCACAGGAACAAAGAGATGTCTAGGGTCTGAGATTTCTCTTAGACTGCCTCCTGGGATGGACATGACGTATTAAATTTCAAAGATTCAAGTACTGAGACTCAAGGGAGAGAGTCTGCTCTTCTATTGTACCAGAGTACAGAAGTGAGCCATTTTCCCCTTACTGGGCAACAAACCTTGGGCAATTGGTGGACTATATTGGTTGGCATATTTTGCTCAAAATAATACATAATTCTTCACATGAGTAGAGTTTCTCAGGAATGGAGTGGCCTGTCTCCAAAATTCAAGCATTCTCTGATATTGTAGTAATTCAAGCAGAGGACAGGTGTCTAATATGCAACAATGATACAGGCAAACAAAACAAAACAAACAGCCAAAAAGCCAAAACCGACTACACTGAGTGAGGCCCCTGACGACACTGAGATTTTATCTAGATTCCCCACAAAGCTTGAGTTGAATCTATCAGGATTCATGACTGATCGTGGTATCCATTCATGCAGACCAATTCTAGAAGAAACAAACTGAATATATGAAAAGTCTGCAGAACTAAAAAAGTACTGTAGGTTACATAGAAAAGTAGGGGATACAGAACAGGGGCTTGTGGAAACTGGTTTTGTCTCTATTACTAGGTGTCTGAGTCACTTTGAACTCATTACTTGAATACTCAAGCCTTGGTGGCCTCATGCTGTATAACATTAGGAGACTGAATATGCTTTCAAATGCTCCTCCTTACTCTTAGAATCTAGGACTCACATCCTTGACAAGACTGATGAGAGAGCTATAGAGCTGCATCAGGAAGAGAAGTTCAGTCTTTCTAGTTTCTGAAGATAAACCTCAACTAAAGAAGGTTTGAGGTAGAGGACAATAATAAATGAAGTGACAAATTTTTCCTTAAAAAGAAGAATATGGTGACAACTCCAAAACTTTGACTTTTTGGATTTGGACTTTTCCTGAACAAAAAGAAATGGTCCCATGGCAGTCAGTTCTATCTTCTTGTATTTGCTCTTCCTTTGTATTCTTGAATTGATGCTTTTGAACTGTGGTGTTGGAGAAGATTTCTGAGAGCCCCTTGGACAGCAAGGAGATCAAACAAGTCAACCCTAAAGGAGATCAGTCCTGGGTGTTCATTGGAAGGACTGATGCTGAAGCTGAAGCTCCAGTACTTTGGCCACCTGATGCGAAGAGCAACTCATTACAAAAGACCCTTACACTGGGAAAGATTGAAGGCAGGAGGAGATGGGGACGACAGAGGATGAGATGGTTGGATGGCATCACCAACTCGAGGGACATGAGTTTGAGCAAGCTCTGGGAACTGTTGATGGACAGGGGTGCCTGGCGTGTTGCAGTCCATGGGGTCGCAAAGAGTCGGACACGATGGAACAACTGAACTGAACCGATTTGCGTTCTTGACAGAAACTTAGGATTTTCTGGAGAGGGAGGGCAGTAGACACACAAGTGAGTAACTGTCAGTTAGTGAACTCTTCTCATCNCTGATGCTGGGAGGGATTGGGGGCAGGAGGAAAAGGGGACGACAGAGGATGAGATGACTGGATGGCATCGCCAACTCGATGGATGTGAGTTTGTATGAACTCCAGGAGATGGTGATGGATAGGGAGGCTTGGCGTGCTGTGATTCCTGGGGTCGCAAAGAGTTGGACACAACTGAGCGACTGAACTGAACTGAACTGAATGAAACCAGCAAAAAATCATCTAATGGGCCTATTTGTATTTTATTTATTAGCTAAAGAAGAGTTTTTATATAGAGTTGTCAGAATTGCCCATATTTTATGTTTAAAAATCACTAATAAGCAAAGTCTGTGATTAGGAAGCAGAATCTCCTCTAGGAAGCTGTGCTTAAAAGAAAACAAAGCAAATACAAAAAACTAGAATATCAGCGTAATCCCCTCATTGGGTACATGCTTCCTGGGTAAAATGTTTTAAAAGATATTTGGGAATAGGGTTAGGATAGACCTACCTTATATTGACTTGTGCTTCATAATGAACAATAATTCTGGTGACGCTTTTAGATATTTCCCACTGGTTCTGGCTACAACAGAACAATTGAAAAATCAGCAGTTACTGATGATACTCAAGATAGCTGAATAAACACACCCAGTACATAAGTGTGCAGAAGAATCTTAATTCTTCTATTCATGATCTCATCTTTTGTTTGCTGTATAAATCTCTACAAAACTTTTTTTCCCTTTTTTCTAACTTAGAAATATTAACATACAACTGAAATATGTTAGTTTCAGGTATACAACATGATTGTATATTTTGAGTATATTGCAACATGATCACCACAATGAGTTCTAGTTAACATCCATCATCATAGTTACAGATTTTGTGTGTGCATAATGAAAACTTAAAATCTTTAAGTAACTGTAAAATATACCATATACTATCACCCTGCTGTATATTACATTCCTTAACTGGAAGTTTATTCCTTTTCACCCCTTTCAGCAATTTAGCCACCCCCCAAATGCATGAAACTCAAAATTAAAAACAAAAAAAACACTAAGATCATGGTGTCCAGTCCCATCGCTTCATGGCAAGTAGAAGGGGAAACAATGAAAGCAATGACAGATTTTGTTTTGTTGGGCTCCAAAATCACTGCAGGCCATGACTTGCAGCCAGGACATTAAAAGATGATTGCTCCTTGAAATGAAAGATATGACAAACCTAGGAAGCATATTAAAAGCAAACATCACTCTGTTGACAAAGATCCATATAGTCAGGGCTATAGTTTTTCCATTAGTCATGTAAGGATGTGAGAGTTGGACCATAAAAAAGGCTGTGCTTAATTGCTTCAGTCATGTCTGCCTCTTGCCAACACTGTGAACTGTAGCCCTCCAGGCTCCTCTGTCCATTGGATTTTCTACACAAAAATATGGGAATGGGTTACCATTTCCTCCTCTAGGGTGTCTTCCCAACTCAGGGATCGAACCTGTGTGTCTTACATCTCCTGCATTGGCAGGCAGATTCTTTCTACTAGTGCACCACCTGGGAAGCCCTACAAAAGGTTGAGCACTGAAGAACTGCTTTCGAATCGTGGTTCAAGAAGACTCTTTCTTGAGAGTCCCTTGGACAGCAAGATCAAACCAGTCAATCCTAAAGGAAAATCAACTCTGAATATTCATTGCTGAAGCTGAAACTCCTCAATACTTTGGTTGCTGGAAGGGAAGAGCTGACTCATTGGAAAATACCCTGATACTGCAAAGGATTGAAGGCAAAAGGAAACAAGGGTGGCAGAGGATGGGATGGTTAGATAGCATCACCGACCCAATGGAAATGAATTTGAGCAAATTCCGGGAGATAGTATAGGCCAGAGGAGCCTGGTGTACTGCAGCCCATGGGGTCGCAAAGAGTCAGACATGACTTAGTGACTGAACAACACCACCACCTCCTTTATCTCTGGCAAACCATCTATCTATCTTCTGTATCTGTGAGCTTGTTGTGTTTTTTTTTTTTTCTTTTAGGTACCACACACAAGTGAGATCATATAATATTTAACTTTTTCCTGTCTGACTTATTTTACTTTTTATAATGCTGTTAAGGTCCATGCACGTTGTTGTAAATGGCAAGATACCATACTTTATGACTAACATTCCAGTGTACATATATCCCAGTTTTTCTTTGTTCATTTATTTATCTTTGGATGTGAACATCCTTGTTATTCTCTGCCTTTCTATACACCCTCACCAACATTTATTATCTCTTGTTTTTCTGGTAATACTCTTCATTGTGGTTTTGATTTGTGTTTCTCTGATGGTTAGTGACTTTGAGTACCTTTTCATGTACCTTTGGGCTATCTATTTTACATCTTATTTGGAAAAAATATATGTGTTCACATCTTCTGCCTGTGATTTAAATGAATTGTTTCTTTGCTGTTGAGTTGTGTGAGTTACTTTTATATTTTATGTATTAACCCCTTATCAGACATATGATTTGTAGATATTCTCTCCTAGTTTACTTCCCTGGTGGCTTAGACAGTAAAGCGTCTGCCTACAGTGTGGGAGACCTGGGTTCAATCCCTGAGTTAGGAAGATCTCCTGGAGAAGGAAATGGCAACCCACTCCAGTACTCTTACCTGGAAAATCCCATGGATGGAGAAGCCTGTTAGGCTACAGTCCATGGGGTCACAGAGAGTCATACACGACTGAGAGACTTCACTTTCACTTTCTCCTAGTTTGGTAGGTTTCCTTTTCCTTTTTTTTTTTGATCGTTTCCTTTGTTGCTCTGCAGAAGCTTTGTAGTTTGATGTGGTCCCACTTGTTAATATTTGCTTTTGTTGTCTTTGCTTTTGATGTCAAATTTTTTAAAAAAATCATAAGGTAGCCTCTACTAAGAGCATATGTTGGTCTTTTTCCAGTTGCTATTCCCATCCTTTACATATTGCTTTTCTTGGTATATTATTATCATCATCATAAGGAGACATCACTTCTCTACTTGATTGTACTACAGTTTGCCTTTATCTTATCCAACTCCTGTAGTCTTTTACTTATTTGGTCAGCTTCCCCAGTGTCTCAGTGTTCTGTATACTCTTCTCCCAAATTCCCTCAATTAAATAATTTTATTTCTACAAGTTACTGCTGCTGCTAAGTCACTTCCGTTGTGTCCGACTCTGTGCGACCCCATAGACAGCAGCCCACCAGGCTCCTCCATCCCTGGGATTCTCCAGCCAAGAACACTGGAGCAGGTTGCCATTTCCTTTTCCAATGTGTGAAAGTGAAGTCACTCAGTCATATCTGACTCTCCGCGACCCCATGGACTGCAACCTACCAGGCTCCTCTGTCCATGGGATTTTCCAGGCAAGAGTACTGGAGTGGGGTGGCATTGCCATTGCCTTCTCCTTTCTACAAGTTACCTCTTTTGTTTTCCTCTAAAATAATTAATAGTGCTTTTGATCTTTGGTTTACAAAATAGGTCAAAATTATAACATATTTGTTAAATCTTACTCTGAAAAGGTGTTACAAACACAAATGTTGAGATTGATATATACACTTGGCTATATATAAAATAGATAACTAATAAGGACCTACTGTATAGCACAGGAAACTGTTCTTAATGTTCCATAATGACCTATATGGGAAGAATGTATAAAAAAAAGTGGACGTGTAGCAGAAACTAATACAACATTTTAAATCAACTGTACTCCAATAATTTTTTAAAATAGCATCTTAAAAATGTTCAGATGTTAAACATTTTGACCATTTATGATTTTACTAGCATACATATTAAAGTATTTATTTTATAACGCTAAGGCAATCAGTGAAGGAGGCAATTACATGGATTTTATATTGCCAGTAGTAACTCATATATTTATTAAAATGTTTTTTAAAAAATGTTTTGTTTCAATTTCCTGTTATAATTGTCACCTATTCTTAGTACATTAGGAATTGAAGTAGAGTCTTTGATTCAGATATATTTTAATTTACCTGTTACCTCTATCTTGTATGAATCTGTGAGTTATAAAAGTGATTAAATTAGGAAACATTGAGATGAGAGATAATGTTCTACATCCCATTTAATTGAGAAGATAGTGAAAGATCTGATCCAAAATAATGACATTTTCTTACCTTATGTCTAATATTCAAATATATAGACATGCATACATTTAAAAAGTAAGGGTATCATCTATAGTGACATACACACAGTTTTCATTTTTCATGCTGCTCCTGTCTTCTGGCATGCTAATAATGAATGATTTGCATCCAGGTTCAAGTTAGTAAGACTCTTTCAGTAGTAGTTCAGAAAACTGTAGATAATTGGCTAAATTTGTCCTGACATGTTTGATCTGCATGCAGTTCAGTTCAGTCACTCAGTTGTGTCTGACTCTTTGCGATCCCATGGATTGAAGCACTCCAGGCCTTCCTGTCCATCACCAACTCCAGGAGCTTGCTCAGACTGATGACCATTGAGTCGGTGATGCCATCCAAGCATCTCATCCTCTCTCGTCCCCTTCTCCTCCTATCTTCAATCTTTCCCAGCATCAGGGTTTTTTCCAATGAGTCAGTTCTTTGCATCATGTGGCCAAAGTATTGGAGTTTCAGTTTCAACATCAGTGCTTCCAATGAACATTCAGGACTGATTTCCTTTAGAATTGACTGGTTTGGTATCCTCACAGTCCAAGGGACTCTCAAGAGTCTTCTCCAACACCACAGTTCAAAAGCATCGATTCTTCGGTGCTCAGACTTCTTTATGGTCCAACTCTCACATGCAAACATAACTACTGGAAAAACTATAGCTTTGACTAGACGGACCTCTGTTGGCAAAGTAATGTCTCTGCTTTTTAATATGCTGTCCAGGTTTGTCATAGCTTTTCCTCCAAGGAGCAAGTGTCTTAATTTCATGGCTGCAGTCACCATCTGCAGTGATTTTGGAGCCCATGAAAAGGAAATCTGTCACTGTTTCCATTGTTTCCACATCTATTTGCCATGAAGTGATGGGATACTAATATGTAATTTTTGCAAAGGTTAAATGTATTTATCATTGTCTTTTTCATACACCTGCAGAGAAATTTTAACTGTTTCTAACCATACTTTTCTTATTGTAGTCCTTTATTTCTGGTGCTTCATTTAAAGTGATAACATGAACTTTTCTTCTGGGTTTTGACATGGCTATTGTGATTTTTTGTGGAGTAGCATTGATATAACTATCCTGATATACTTTTTGTAATAAAGACATATTTTTATGAATAAACATTTTTTAGTCTCAATCGATAGCCTTGTTTCTATATTAATAGTTCATGTGCTGGGCACTGTTTACTTCTATACATGCTCTTGAAAGTGTTAACAAGAAAAATTTAAATTTATGTTATGAATTATTGAAGTAAGAGCCTATTTACATTTAATACCATCTGACCTTATAATATCTTAATAAAATTATTTTATATATGATAGAAATTTTAGTAAAAATGATAACATGAAGATTTGAGTGTGTTTATTAGCATAATAAACTGTAACTCATAGAACTGAGGTGAGAATAACAAAATAATGCCACTGAGAAGTACCCAACACATGGAAATGTCACAACAAATTGTCTTAAATTTTTCTCCACTTTAAAACTTGAGATTTTTATTATGTTTCATTTAAAGAGTGTTTAACTTAAGTTTTATTTTTTCAGAGCACCTTCAAGTTTAAGTCTGAAAGTGATATTCATTTAGCAGAACATCATAAACAGGTTCTGTATGATGGGAAGCTTGCAAGTAGTATTGCATTTACATATAATGCTAAAGCCACTGATGCTCAACTATGCCTGGAATCATCACCAAAGGAAAATGCATCGATCTTTGTGCATTCCCCACATGCCCTAATGCTCCAGGTAAGTGAATAGTAGCTTAGTCTTAATGTTCTCATCAACACTGTGTCTTTATTTTACATTTTATACATTGCTCGCTTGTAAATCTCCAGTTGCTCTTTGTTTTTCTTTTTTGGTCTTCTAGTACTTTCAACAGTGTTTTTGCCTTCTGTATTTTATTTGGCAATATAGTTTACCTTGGATTTGTCTCCTTAGTAGGAAATCTGTCTTTTCTGTTGTATGTTATGTTTCTTACCCTTTGAAATAAAATCAGTGAATTAGTAAATAGATCGTTGTAACTATAAAAATACTTTACTGTAAGTATTTTTTTCCCTAACATAAAAATTACTTGAGTGTTTTGGTATCTATTAATAGCATCTCTTATTTTAAAATATATTTTGATTTAGACACTCATATTTTTAGTGTAAAAATCTCTCAACGTAAGCTTTAAATTTAAGTGATTATCAAAATATTTCAAATTTTTATTTTAAATTTGTATAAAATTATATAATTTTGATTTAAAATTTTAAAAATAGATTTTAAAATATCTATTTTATTTAATTACAAAGTTATTTGAAACAAGGAAATAGTGATAACATGCTTTAGAAAATTTCATAAACATTTTTGTTTTTGAACATAGGATGTAAAAGCTATAGTTACACATTCAATTCATAGTGCAATTCATTCAATTGGAGGGATTCAAGTGCTTTTCCCACTTTTTGCACAACTAGACAACCGGCAGCTCAATGACAGTCAAGTGGAAACCACTGTCTGGTAAGTTTTCTTTCAATATGTAACTTATGGTATTTTTTAATTGTTTAGATTATGCATGGTCCCCTTGGTGCTATGTAAATATATTATAATACTGGTTTTTATCCTTAAAATCCTAATAAAGTTTCTTTAGAATTAAGGCAGATATATTTACTCAAAGTAAAAAAGTTGACAAATTTTATAACCACAAAGGAGTGACTTCCTTGATAAAAAAAATTCTTACTAGGTATAGCATAGTGATTATAATATGAAGTAGGAAAAGTGTCAGTCCTGGCCTTTCACTTTGCAAATGAATGCTCATTGTTTGAATTGTTGGTGAAATCCTGTCAGATTAAACAAAAATAATAGGGTAAAGTTTATTCTCAAGAATAGTATTTAAATGACAGTTATATAATTTATATCCTAAATATTAGTATTATTATATAATGCTAGTATCATAATACTAGAACAATATTAATTGAAATTAGCTTTTTTTCTTATGTTTGAGAACCTGAATTTAACCACTCGCATATCCATGTTTTATATATCCAGAATTTTCTAATTAGATTTATTTCATGTGCAATTTTTATAACTTTTTTTAAAATTAAAATACCTCATGTATTAAATTCCAATTTAACCTTATTTCGTAGAATCATTTATGGCATAAGTTAAATGTGGATTACACAAATAGTTTAACTATTTCTGTGTATGTTTGGAGAATTTAAAGGGAAAGTTATATAAGTAAACATTAACTTAGTTTACTAAACAGTAACATAGAAATGCTTCATTAATATATACATATATACCTGAGATTTTTTATGGATCATCCAATTTTGAACTGTTAGAAAAAAGAGTGAATGAAATTAAGATGGGGAAAAATTTAGAGTTCTTGAAATGTAACATGATTTTTCATATTAATTATTTACATTAGCTATTAACATACTTCTGTCTTAATATTGCTCAAAATATTGTCCCTGTATTGGGACCATCTTTATGTTAAGTATAAATCTAAATATAAATCTGGCCTGTACATTAACAAAACTCAGCTCTCATCCATGGGTCATGCTTTTTTTCTTTTTTTTTAATCAGCATAATGTAATGGTTAGCATTTTGATGTGAAAATGAATCTGGAGGCCATGTCCTGCTGAGATCTTTGCTATGAGATCTTCAGTCATTTTATTGAGAAGCAGATCAGTTGAAAAATCAGCAGATTAGTTGAAAAATGAAACTTTAAATCCCAGTCCTAATTTAAATGCAAATGTTTTGTTCTTTATCATCTAAGTGAACTAGGACACATTATGATCAGTAATTTAAAGCTGAGTAAGTGCTATGAAAAGAAGTTAGAGGTGAAATAGCAATTAGAAAACTTCATGTGTAATTTAAATATTTCTTATGAATTAATATTAAGTCCGTAATTATTGTAACCTGAAATATAGTGATTTACTTCATGCAGAAAAATTAGAAAGATTATGCAGTTTGAATGTTATACTTAAAATGATTATAATAATTTATATTATTGAATAGTTATAAAATCTCAGTGCTAAAACTATATTTAACAGGTATCTGGTCCATTCATCTAAGGACCAGGACCAAGGACATGATTATTTGTCATATCCTGTTTTCAAAACTCATTTTAGTGTTTGTATTATATTTTGATATTTAAATTGTATTTATTTTATTACAGATAAAAGGTGGTATAAAGGATCAGCTTTCTGATTTTCATTTGGATTTGTTTTTAGTTCTTTTATATCATTCATGTTAATTTTTCCATGCCATAATTTTAATTTTTTCAGTGACATATATGTTCTTAGTTTATGGCCAATAAAAAAAGTATAATAAGAAATGTATCACTTTCCGCTTCAGTAATAATACATACCTGTTTTGGGTATGTATTTCAGCCCTTCTGTGTGGTTCACTTATGTGCTATTTTGAATTCTTATCTAATAGTTTTTCATTAGTTACTTCAAAGCTCTTGATGTCTGAGGTTGGCTTTTTAACATTTGTGTGTATCAGTAATGAAGTCTTTTGTTATATTTAAAGTTTGAAGGGCCACCATTTTGGTGGTGATACTGTCTTTCAGTTTTTAAAATGTTGAGAAAAAAATGTTAATGGAACATACCCCTCTACTTGAAGAACATAAATTGTTAGCTTTAGGGCAAGGATTGATAGAATTCCTCAATTTTGGGCTACATCTTAAATTCATATATATGAATGAGAATTTAAAATAAGATATGTTATCTTATTTTTAGTTAACTTTAAACTTCTAGCTGAATAAGGATGGCTTTCTATATGGTGCTAATGGTAAAGAACCTGCCTGCCAATGAGGGATACTTAAAGAGATGTGGGTTCTATCCTTAAATTGGGAAGATCCCCTGGAGGAGGGCGTGGCAACTCACTCCAGTATTCCTGCTTAGAGAATCCCATGGACAGAGGTTCCCAGCGGGCTACAGGCTGTAGCAGCACACAGAGTTGGACACAACTGAAATGACTTAGCACACATGCAGGCACGCACCAATGAATGAGAATCTATTAGAACTTTAAAAATCTTCAACAAAATTTTATATGTGCCCATTTTAGAAAATTTTTTTTTGTATAATAAATATATGCCCCAAATTGCAATATTGTCTAATTCTTGACTACTTTTTGGAGAAATTGAGATAAGCTCTGAAATAAGTTAATTCTTTGCTTTTTATGTTTCTAGCTAAAACATCTTAGTTTCATGCATTTTCCTCCACTCAGTAGCCTGATTTATGAAGCATTTTATTGTTTATATAAGTTTCACTTCTATTGACACTATAATTTATTATTGTTCTAATCATTGATGAGTTTTACTGTATAGAGGTCTTAATATTAAAATAATTTATTGAAGAAATTATTTTCTAGAGCCTTTAAAAATAGGCTTTGTATATACAGGAGAAATTTTATGACTGTTTTATCATGAAGGCTACGTATTATAGTTGTTAACTAGTGTGGTTGTTCAAGTTAGAAAAACTTGAATTCAAACCCCAAGTTTATTTATTATTATTGCCATCTGACAAAAAATGGTCCACTGGAAAGGGGCAAACCACTCGAGTGCCTGAAGAACTCCATGATCAGTATGAAAGGGCAAAAAGATATGACATTGGATGATGAGCCCCCCATGTTGATAGGTATCCAGTATGCTACTGGGGAAGAACAGAGAAATAGCTCCAAAAATAAGGAAGAGGCTGCACAGAAGTGGAAATGGTACTCAGTTGTGGCTGTGTCTGGTAGAGAAAGTAAGGTCCAGTGCTGTAAAGAACAATATTTCATAGGAACCTGGACTGTTAGGTCCATGAATCAAGGTAAATTGGATCTGATCGAGGAGGAGACAGAGCAGCCTGGTGGGCTACATTCTGTAGGGTCGCAAAGGGCTGGACACGACTGAAGCAACTGAGCATACAGCATACAAGTAGGAGATGGAAAGAGTGAACATCTACATGTTAGAAATCAGTGAACTAAAATGGAACAGAATAGACAAATTTAATTCATTCAGGTGACCATTATATCTACTACTGTGAGCAAGAATCCCTTAGAAGAAATGGAGTAGCCCTCATGTCAACAAACAGTCCAAAATGCAGTACTTGGATGCAATCTCAAAAATGACAAATGCTCTCGTTTCTCTCGATTTGTTTCAAAGGCAAACCATGCAACATCACAGTAATCCAAGTCTTTGCCCCAACCACAGAGGCTGAAGGAGCTGAAGTGGAACAGTTCTTTGAAGACCTATAAGACCTTCTAGAATTAACATCAAAAAAAGATATCCATTTCATTATAGGGAGTTGGAATGCAAAAATATGAAGTCAAAGAAATACTTGGAATAACAGGCAGGGTTGGCCTTGGACTACAAAATGAAGCAGGGCAAAGGCTAACAAGAGTTTTGCCAAGAGAACACACTGATCATAGCAGACACCCTGTTCCAATAGCAGAAAAGATGATTCTACACATGGACATCACCAGATAGTCAGTACTGAAGTCAGATTATGTTCTTTGCAGCCAAAGATGGAGAAGCTCTCTACAGTCAGCAAAACAAGACCTGGAAGTGACTGAGGCTCAGATCATCAGCTCCTTATTGCAAAATTCAGGCTTAAATTGAAGAAAGTAGGGAAAACCTCCAGTGTGTGACCTAAATCAAATCACTTATGATTATACAGTGGAGGTGACGAGTACATTCAAGGGGTTAGATCTGGCAGACAGAGTGCCTGAAAAACTATGGACAGAGGTCCATAGCATTGTATAGGAGATGGTAACCTAAACCATCCCCAAAAAAAGAAATGCAGGAAGGCAAAATGGTTGTCTGAGGAAGCCTTACAAATAGAAAGAAGAGAAGTGAAAGGCAAAGGAAAAGGGAAAGATATACCCAACTGAAAAGAGTTCCAGAGAACAGCAAGGAAAGAGAAGAAAGCCTTCTTAAGTGAACAATATAAAGAAATAGAGGAAAACAATAGAATGGGAGAGACTAGAGATCTCTTCAAGAAAATTGGAGATACTGAGGGGATACTTCATGCCAAGATGGGCACAATAAAGGACAGAAACAGCAAAGACCTAACAGGAACAGAAGAGATTAAGAAGAGGTGGAAAGAATACACAGAACTAGACAAAAAGGTCTTATTGGATAGCCAAGACAGTGTGGTCACTCACCCAGAGACAGCCATGCTAGAGTGTGAGGTCAAATGGGCCTTAGGAAACATTACTTGAACAAAGCTAGTGAAATTGATGGAATTCCAGCTGAGCTATTTCAAATCCTAAAAGATGATGCTGTTAAAGTGCTGAGCTCAATATGCCAGCAAATCTGGAAAACTCAGCAGTGGCCACAGGACTGGAGAAGATCAGTTTTCATTCCAATCCAAAAGAAAGGCAGTGCCAAAGAATTCAAACTATTATACAGTTGTGCTCATCTCACATGTGTGCAAAATGATGCTCAAAATCCTTCAAGCTAGGCTTCAACAGTATGTGAACCAAGCTCTTCCAGATGTAAAAGCCTAATTTACAAAAGGCAGAGGAACCAAAGATCAAATTGCCAATATCTGTTGAATCATAGAAAAGGCAAGGGAATTAAAGCCTTTGACTGTGTGGATCACAACACACTGTGGAAAATTCTTATATAGATGGGAATACCAGACTACCTTACCTGCCTCCTGAGAAACCTGTATGCAGGTCAACAAGCAACAGTTAGAAGCAAACATGAAACAGCAGACTGGTTCCAAATTGGGAAAGGAGTACACCAAGGCTGTATATTGTCATTCTGCTTATTTAACTTATATGCAGAGTACATCATGCGAAATGCCAGGCTGGATGAAAGCACAGACTGGAATCAAGATTGTTGGGAGAAATACCAACAACCTCAGATATGCAGATGATACCACTTTAATGGCAGAAAGCTAAGAGGAACTAAAAAGCCTCTTGATGAGGGTAAAAGAGGAGAGTAAAAAGGCTGACTTAATACTCAGCTTTCAAATAAGATCATGGCATCCCGTCCCATCACTTCATGGGAATAGATGGGCGGAAAAGTAGAAACAATGTCACATTTTGTTTTCTTTGGCTCAAAGAGCACTGCACATGGTGACTGCAGCCGTGAAATTAAAAGATACTTGCTCCTTGAAAGGAAAGCTGTGACAAACCTAAACCTAGACAGAGTATTAAAAAGCAAAGATACAGTTTGCCAACAACGTTCTGTATATTTAAAGCTGATTTTTCCAGTTGTCATATATGGATGTGAGAGTTGGACCATAAAGGAGGTGAGTGCAGAAGAATTGATGCTTTTGAGCATGGTGCTAGAGAAGACTCTTGAGAGTCCCTTGGACAGTGAGGAAATCCAACCAGTCAATCCTAAAGGAAATCAGTCCTGAATATTCATTGGAAGGACTGATGCTAAAGTTGTGGTACTTTGGCCACGTGATGTGAAGAGGCAACTCATTGGAAAAGACCCTGATGCTGGCAAAGATTGAGGGCAGTAGGACAAAGCGGCCCCAGAGGATGAGATGGTTGGATGGCATCACTGAGTTTGATCAAACTCCAGGAGATGGTGAAGGACAGGGAAGCCTGGGGTGCTATAGTCCGTAGGGTCTAAAGGTGTCACACGTGACTCAGGGACTGAAGAAGAACAACAGCAACGATGATTATTTTTAAAAGTGTTTGTTGGAGTATAATTGCTTAGAAGTGTTGTGTTACATAGAATTTATTATTAATACAACTTTGAGTGTGTTATCTATTTTGTTCTTTAGTTTCTAACATTATATAATTAGAATAATAATAGCTCACTAGATTATTAAATGCAATAAAATATGTAGATTGATACAATAGGCACTGAATATATGCTGGGTTTGTTATACAGATGACAGTAGGTTATTTAAGATTATCCTAATAATACAGTTTTATATTTAAAATAAATTTCACCAAGCATAGAGATTCGTTGTTATGGTAGGAGCCATATTATTTTCTGTTTGAACCATATTGTTTTCTCTTTGATGTTTACAAGATCATTGTAAATGATGTTATTTACAATGGAAAATTACTTAAGTGATGAAATAGGACTCATACTTTGAATTTCTGTTGTAGTGATTAAAACTGATTGTGAACTGTTTATCCACTTTCTAGGTATAGTGGTTTAAAAGCAAGAAAGGTGTTAACCCATGTTTAGAAGCTAATACCGAGTTATAAAATAGCTGCAAGGATTTGAGATGGTGTTCTTTAGCTGGTTTTTAGATTCATAGCTGCCCCACTAGCATCCCTATTAAATATCCAGTAGTAAGATTTTTCACTGCTTTTTCTTTTGACATGTAGTTTAGCCTTTATCGTGAAACAAACAAAAAGTGAACCAAAAAATGTAATAAATGATAGCTTTTGAAAACACATACAGTATTTTTAATGTGATTTTTTGACTTAGTCATCTAGGCAGAGTTGCTATAGTGATTCCATACTATTCATAATGATTCTCAGTCACCATCATCACCTTGAGTAATTCTGCTGGTGATAAAAGCTATTTGGAAGTTTTTTCATTTCTCATGGATTAATAATGTTTGTATTGGACTTTTCAATCCCATTCTGTCAAGCGGTCATTAAGAGCAATAATTAAACAAATTGCCTTTCACTAAACATTTAGTAAATACTTATATAATGAGTAAATAATGAACAAATGTTTAATAAATGATTTCAAGAAGTATAACTCCAATCTTGAAATAATCATGGCTTCAGTACTGTGTGTGTAACGAAGAGTCTGTATATTAGAAATACCATATTCCTTTGATTTGAATGATCATATATCAAGACATTAACTATTAATGTCCTGTCTTCTCCATCTTAGCCCCCAACCTCTTTTTTTGAGCACATGTTACTGAATTCTATAGATGATAAAAAGCAAAACAAATCTTCCCCATGTGTTTGACTTGGGAATAATGTGTTCTGAAAAAATACCTGTTTACTGGCACAAGATATAAGGATTTTGTATATCAAAGGATTAAAAATACACCGAGTAGTTCTTTTTAGAGATAGTGTTACACATCCTTTGTTGTTAGGACAGACTAAGGCTCAAACTTATATTCTGTTTTGAACTATCTGTTCTTAGGTGCTGGGGCTATCTGAGGGTGTGTAGTACTAACACAAGACATTTACTGAGTGCTTATTGTGTGCCATTAGCTGTTTATATTATCTCATTTAATCCTTTCTGCTGATAAGGGAGAGAAAAATTTCATGCCTGTTAAAGGTCACAGAGATTAAGTGGCAGATTAGGACCAGAATTACAGTTCTGAAAGCCTGATTCCAGAACTGTCACTCTGAACTGCCATGATTAACTCTTTAAGAATCACCTTTACAAGGTGTGGAGTGATCTTAGTAACGCAATCTTTATCTGATAGTAATATGAATTAAAGTAAGATAGAATATATAAAATATCTATCACAAGGAGCCTCTGGTACATAGTAAGCGTTATTGAGTTTTATTTCCTCAGAGAATTGTAGGTAGTCTATTTGATGTGATGCAATTTTGTATTACTAAAATGTATTTTAATGCGGGTTTTAACTGACAAATTTTATAAACTAAAAAACCAACCACAAGTGATCATGTAAATGAATTCTTGTAATTATATAAATATTTTTATCAGAAAAGTGTTCTTTCTGTTTCTAGTTATAATACAGGTTGTTTAATAGACTGTTTGATCGATATAAGCATAAAAAGTTTAGCAAATCCCATAAAACATTTGTGTCAATGATCTTATAATTATGAATACTCTTGTAAGGTAAATATTTATGACTTGTTTGTTCAGTGGTTGTAAATCGATTTTTTTCCATAAAAACTATCTTGCTAGCCAAAGATATTCCAGTAATTTTTTTGAATTTCATAGCCCCTTTAATAATTAAATTTTCATTTTGAAGTCCTGATTAACATCATTGTCATATAAACTAACAAAATTACCTGAAAATTTTAGCATTTCAATGTCTTAACAACCTAAATTTCCACTTACACTTCAAAGTGATATAAAAATTCTTTGACCATGTTTTCTGGTTTTTTAGTTCAAGGAAAAGTGCCTATTATATATATAATATCAAATATTTCTACATATGTTTCACTGGAACTGACATAAAAAAATGAAATGTGCATGCTTTCTATAGGCTAAAGAAGTGAAATCAGTTCTTGTGTGTAATGATTCTGTCCCTTATGGAGGTTGTTGTTTGTATATGTAGAATATAATTATTATAATTTTGGTTTCCAGAAGTATTTAAACATTTAAGGCTCTGTATCTGTAGAATTATTTTCTAAATATTTTTTAGGAATATATATATCTTTCACTTCTTCATATGCATATTTGCTTTTTTGGCTTTTTTTTTTAAAGTTTATAAAATTGGTAATGAAAGTGTTCTTTGAAGCAAAACAGACTCAGAAAATATATTTGATGTAGGTATACCACTACTGGGGCTTGCCATGTGGCTCAGTAGTAAAGAATGTACCTGACAGTGCAGAAGACTGGAGTTCAATCCCTGGGTTGGGAAGATCCTCCAGAGAAGGAAATGACAACCCACTCCAGTATTCTTGCCTGGGAAATCCCGTGATCAGAGGAGCCTGGTGGGCTATAGTCCACGAGGTTGCAGAAGAGTTGGACATGACTTAGTGACTAAACAATAGCAACAACGCATACCCCTCTATTACTATTAAAGGAGGAAAACCAAATAATAATTTCTTTAGTGAAATTTAAGTAGAGTAAAATGGAATTTACATTGAATTTATTGTAGAAATTAATCTGTAAATAAAAATTAAAATGCATTATTCTGCCTGAAACATAGGGAAAATATAGTGTAATGTTCAAATAGCCTTTTCTTCTTTGTCAGCAAAGTATTTTTTACCCAGTGGATCCATTACAGAAGATATCTGGTAATACAGTTTGTAGTAGATCTAACAGTTTAATGGGTTTGTCAGCTATCAACAAGATAGGACATTTTGTTTCTTTCAGACTTATGATGTCTGATTACATTGACTTTTCAAATAAACTTTTTCTACAGTCCATTTTAAAGTGTTTCCATAAATGGTCACTTTTCTACAATAATTCCTTCATAAAAAGTTTCCTTTACATTTACTGAAACTTGTTTTTAGTGCTATGTTACTTTGTGCTATTTTAATTTACAGCACATACTTTTGCTTTCTGAATTTTTCCCGCCATAAAGGAAGGCTTCTGCTTTATATTTGACCAAAAACAAACAAAGAAAGGCATTGTTTTGGCAAAGGAATGAAGTACAAATTATTAATTTCAGGAATTTTGGCAAACAGTCACATCTTTATGCATTTGTTGCCTCAATTTTCCTCTAGTTTGCATATCCACATTCTCTGTCCTTCAATATTTTAATAATATTTTGTAATTGAAGATGTTATTTTATGCATGGAATAGCATTTATTTCTTTTAGTTTTTCTATGTCTTTACATTCCTTCTGAAATAAGGTAAATTGTTTCATTCATTTTGATATTATGATATTCATACAGTCTAAAACTAATATAAGTATTACTAGCTTTTCTGAGAAAAATTACCATATGCCTGAGTATTCACAGCTCATACTCAGAAGCACAGAATATTTCTGGTGGAAACTGTGTGTAAGACTGCCAAGTGTTTCTGCTCTCTTCCTGTTCCCTCCTGTGGATATGATGACCTTAGGTGCAATAAGTGGAATCTTTAATAAAATAATAAGGTGTCATTCTAATTAATTTAGCATTGTAATTTTATTGACTTTTATTTTATTTTGTTTCTGGATTCATGACATTATTACCTGGATGGAAAACACCCAGGGTTTTTCTCTAGCATCCTTATATTTAGGCTCATATACCCCAAACCATGAGGAAATTAATCTGAAACTGAGCCTCCTCCAAATAAAAGCTCATAACCTGTTCTTCATTTTCTGTTACTCTTGACTTTTAAGTTGATTGTTTTTATTATTTTTTAGAGAAATTTAATTTATAATAAAATTAAAAGGAAGTAGCAGAAGTGATTTTTCATATACTCCTTTTCTTCACAAATACATACCCTCCCCTATTATCAGTGTCAGTCACCAAAATCTTAACATCTTTTTTAAAAGGATGAATATATTTTGATAGATCATAATCACTTAAACTCCATATTTAAGACCTCGTCTTGGTGTCATACATTTTATAGGTTTGAAAAAAGTATAATGCCATATGGCCATCATTATAATAACAAGTATGTTTACTTCCCTAAATGTATTTTTTGTTTTAACCGTTTGTCTGTCCCCAGGCAACTACTGATCTTTTTATGGTCTTCATAATTTTGCCTTATCCAGAATGTCATATAATTGAAATCACATAGTGTGCAACTGTTTCAGATTATCCTGTTTTACTTAGTAATATGCAGTTAAAGTGCCTGCATGTCTTTTCATGGTTTGATAGCTCATTTCTTTTTAGCACTGAATATATATTCCTTTGTCTAAATGTATCACAGTTTATTTTTCCATTCATCTGTTGAAGGCCATCTTTGTTGCTTCTGAGTCTTTGCAATTAAAAATAAAGCTTCTATAAATATCCATGTGCATGTTTTTGTGTATATATATGTTTTCAACACCTTTTCAGTTCAGTTCAGTTCAGTCGCTCAGTCGTGTCAGACTCTGCGACCCCATGAACTGCGGCACGCCAGGCCTCCCTGTCCATCACCAGCTCCCGGAGTTCACTCAGACTCATGTCCATTGAGTCGGTGATGCCATCCAGCCATCTCATCCTCTGTTGTTCCCTACCCTCAATCCCTCCCAGCATCAGTCTTTTCCAATGAGGCAGCCAAAGTACTGGAGTTTAAGCTTTAGCATCATTCCTTCCAAAGAACACCCAGGACTGATCTCCTTTAGAATGGACTGGTTGGATCTCCTTGCAGTCCAAGGGACTCTCAAGACCTTTGAGTAGATACAAAGAATCATGATTGCTGGATTATGTTGTCCCATAAAACACCACCAGACTCTTCCAAAATGTCTGTACCATTTTAATTCCCACCAGCAATGAACTAATAGATTATTAGTTCCTGGAGTTTTTTTTTTTTATCAGTTATTTCAAACTTTTAAAATAGATAATCATACTGTTTGTGAACAAAAACAATTTTGTGTTTTCTTTCCCAATTTGTATATGTTTTATTTCCTTTTCTTGTCTTAGCACATTAGCAAAGACTTCCAGTGTAGTGTTGATAAGAAATGGTGAGAGTGGACATCCTTACTTTCTTTTTGATCTTAGTGGGAAAGTTGAATTTTTCATAATTAAATATGACATTGTCTGTAGGTTTTTATAGTCTTTATCAAGTTGAGAACCTTTCCCTTTATTCCTAGTTCCCCGAGAGTTTTTATCATGAATGGCTGTTGGATTGGGTCCAGTGTTTTCCCTATATCTATAGATATGAACTTGAGAATTTTTTTAGCATACTGCTGTGATGGATAATTGTTGTTGGTGTCATTTAGTTGCTAAGTTGTGTCTGACTCTTTTGTGACCCTGTGGACTGTAGCACACCAGGCTCCTCTGTCATGGAATTTCCCTTGCAAAGATACTGGAATAAGTTGCATTTTCTTCTCCAGAGGATCTTCCCAACCCAGATATCGAACTTGAGTTTCCTGCATTGGCAGGCATATTCTTTACCAGTGAGCCACCAGAGACGCTTTGTAATGGGTGTTGGATGACATAAAATGATTTTTGAATCTTGAGCCAGTCGTGCATACTTTGAATAAATCTCATTTGGTTATGGTATATAATTCTTTTATCTTGTTTAAATTCAATTTGGTCAGGTTTTGTTGAGAATTTTCACATGTCTGTTCATGGTAGATATTGGTCTATAATGTACTTACTATGACTGTCTAGTTTTGATTTGAATGATAGTTTTTCCTAACTCATTCTAGTTTTTCATATAATGAGTTAGGAAAATAGTTCCTCTGCTTCATTTTGAATCTTGAGCCAGTCGTGCATACTTTGAATAAATCTCATTTGGTTATGGTATATAATTCTTTTATCTTGTTTAAATTCAATTTGGTCAGGTTTTGTTGAGAATTTTCACATGTCTGTTCATGGTAGATATTGGTCTATAATGTACTTACTATGACTGTCTAGTTTTGATTTGAATGATAGTTTTTCCTAACTCATTCTAGTTTTTCATATAATGAGTTAGGAAAATAGTTCCTCTGCTTCCATGCACTGAAAAATCTGTAGAGAACTGGTACAATTTCTTCTTTAAGTGTTAGGTAGAATTCACCAATGAACCTATCTGGGATTGGTGATTTCTGCTTCTTAATTGTTGATTCAGTTTTTTAAATAGATGTAGGTATGTTCAAAATGTTTATTTCTTCTTGTGTGACTTTTGGCAGAATGGTTCTGAATTTCATTTAGGTTTTCAAATCTGTCAGCCTGGAATTGCTCACACTTTCTTTTATTATTATTTGATTTTCATGAGGTGTGTGGCTATGTTTCTTCTTTTATTTCTAATATTAATATTCCTGTCTTGTTCTTTTTTTTTTTTTCCCTATTTGGCCAGAGGCTTATCAATTTTATTGATCTTTTTTAAAGAATCAGCTTTTGCTTTAATTGATTTCCTATTTTCAATTTATTTGATTTATACTCTGATTCTTATTATTTATTTTTACTGCTTTAATTTGGATTGAACTTACTTTTTTGTAGCTTATTAAATTAGAAATTTATATTATTGATTTTAGGTCTTTTTTTTAATATGTTAAAAAAATTACCTCATTACAGAGATCTGAACACCCCTGTTTCAACAAGCAAAAGTGTGGTTTTCCTTCCATACCACCAAGAAATTTCCTGTGACACCAGCTGAGTATTGTATCATTTAACTCAGTTCTGACATTCAAGTCTGGCATAGCATCAGATCCCACAGGTTAAGGGCTCAGTCTCATAGGACTTGCTTTCTTAACTTTAGTTGCCAGTTGCAAGTCCAGATCGTCACATGTACTTCTTACCAACTGACTGTAGATTGTAGGTTCTGATAGCCTCCTCCTTGAACTTCAGATGCTAATTGCAAGTCCAAGTCGTTACTAGTACTTCTGACTGACTGGCTATAAACTGGAAGTTCAGCCATCCCATCCTTGGATTCTGTTACTTTGCTAGATTGGTTCACAGAGCTTAGGGAAGCATTTTATTTACAGGACTAATGGACGGAGGAGCCTGGTAGGCTGCAGTCCATGGGGATCGCGAAGAGTCGTACATGACTGAGCGACTTCTCTTTCACTTTCACTTTCATGCATTGGAGAAGGAAATGGCAACCCACTCCAGTGTTCTTGCCTGGAGAATCCCAGGGACAGGGGAGCCTGGTGGGCTGCCGTCTATGGGGTCACACAGAATTGGACACAACTGAAGCGACTTAGCAGTGTATTACAAAAGGATGATAAAGGATACAGATGGACATCCAAATGGAAGAGATGCACAGGGCAAGCTGTGCGGAAAGGACATAGAGCATTTGTTCCCTCGCCAGATGTGCCAGATCTTCTAGCACCTTCTTTTATTCACATACCTGGAATCTCTCCCAGCCTTATTCTTTTTTTTTTTTTTAATGGTGGCTTCATTTTATAGGCATCACTGAATAAATCATTGACTGTTGGTAATTGAACTCACTCTCCAGCTCTTCTCCCATCCCTGGAGGTAAATAGGTGGGAGGTGGGAGGGACTGGACTGTTCCCTGGAACTTCCCAGAGGAAGTTCCAATCCTCTGATTATATGGTTGGCTATGTTGTCAACTCAGAGAAGGCAATGGCACCCCATTCCAGTACTCTTGCCTGGAAAATCCCATGGATGGAGGAGCCTGGTACTTTGGGTAGATACAAAGAATCATGATTGCTGGATTATGTTGTCCCATAAAACACCACCAGACTCTTCCAAAATGTCTGTACCATTTTAATTCCCACCAGCAATGAACTAATAGATTATTAGTTCCTGGAGTTTTTTTTTTTTATCAGTTATTTCAAACTTTTAAAATAGATAATCATACTGTTTGTGAACAAAAACAATTTTGTGTTTTCTTTCCCAATTTGTATATGTTTTATTTCCTTTTCTTGTCTTAGCACATTAGCAAAGACTTCCAGTGTAGTGTTGATAAGAAATGGTGAGAGTGGACATCCTTACTTTCTTTTTGATCTTAGTGGGAAAGTTGAATTTTTCATAATTAAATATGACATTGTCTGTAGGTTTTTATAGTCTTTATCAAGTTGAGAACCTTTCCCTTTATTCCTAGTTCCCCGAGAGTTTTTATCATGAATGGCTGTTGGATTGGGTCCAGTGTTTTCCCTATATCTATAGATATGAACTTGAGAATTTTTTTAGCATACTGCTGTGATGGATAATTGTTGTTGGTGTCATTTAGTTGCTAAGTTGTGTCTGACTCTTTTGTGACCCTGTGGACTGTAGCACACCAGGCTCCTCTGTCATGGAATTTCCCTTGCAAAGATACTGGAATAAGTTGCATTTTCTTCTCCAGAGGATCTTCCCAACCCAGATATCGAACTTGAGTTTCCTGCATTGGCAGGCATATTCTTTACCAGTGAGCCACCAGAGACGCTTTGTAATGGGTGTTGGATGACATAAAATGATTTTTGAATCTTGAGCCAGTCGTGCATACTTTGAATAAATCTCATTTGGTTATGGTATATAATTCTTTTATCTTGTTTAAATTCAATTTGGTCAGGTTTTGTTGAGAATTTTCACATGTCTGTTCATGGTAGATATTGGTCTATAATGTACTTACTATGACTGTCTAGTTTTGATTTGAATGATAGTTTTTCCTAACTCATTCTAGTTTTTCATATAATGAGTTAGGAAAATAGTTCCTCTGCTTCCATGCACTGAAAAATCTGTAGAGAACTGGTACAATTTCTTCTTTAAGTGTTAGGTAGAATTCACCAATGAACCTATCTGGGATTGGTGATTTCTGCTTCTTAATTGTTGATTCAGTTTTTTAAATAGATGTAGGTATGTTCAAAATGTTTATTTCTTCTTGTGTGACTTTTGGCAGAATGGTTCTGAATTTCATTTAGGTTTTCAAATCTGTCAGCCTGGAATTGCTCACACTTTCTTTTATTATTCTTTGATTTTCATGAGGTGTGTGGCTATGTTTCTTCTTTTATTTCTAATATTAATATTCCTGTCATGTTCTTTTTTTTTTTTTCCCTATTTGGCCAGAGGCTTATCAATTTTATTGATCTTTTTTAAAGAATCAGCTTTTGCTTTAATTGATTTCCTATTTTCAATTTATTTGATTTATACTCTGATTCTTATTATTTATTTTTACTGCTTTAATTTGGATTGAACTTACTTTTTTGTAGCTTATTAAATTAGAAATTTATATTATTGATTTTAGGTCTTTTTTTTAATATGTTAAAAAAATTACCTCATTACAGAGATCTGAACACCCCTGTTTCAACAAGCAAAAGTGTGGTTTTCCTTCCATACCACCAAGAAATTTCCTGTGACACCAGCTGAGTATTGTATCATTTAACTCAGTTCTGACATTCAAGTCTGGCATAGCATCAGATCCCACAGGTTAAGGGCTCAGTCTCATAGGACTTGCTTTCTTAACTTTAGTTGCCAGTTGCAAGTCCAGATCGTCACATGTACTTCTCACCAACTGACTGTAGATTGTAGGTTCTGATAGCCTCCTCCTTGAACTTCAGATGCTAATTGCAAGTCCAAGTCGTTACTAGTACTTCTGACTGACTGGCTATAAACTGGAAGTTCAGCCATCCCATCCTTGGATTCTGTTACTTTGCTAGATTGGTTCACAGAGCTTAGGGAAGCATTTTATTTACAGGACTAATGGACGGAGGAGCCTGGTAGGCTGCAGTCCATGGGGATCGCGAAGAGTCGTACATGACTGAGCGACTTCTCTTTCACTTTCACTTTCATGCATTGGAGAAGGAAATGGCAACCCACTCCAGTGTTCTTGCCTGGAGAATCCCAGGGACAGGGGAGCCTGGTGGGCTGCCGTCTATGGGGTCACACAGAATTGGACACAACTGAAGCGACTTAGCAGTGTATTACAAAAGGATGATAAAGGATACAGATGGACATCCAAATGGAAGAGATGCACAGGGCAAGCTGTGCGGAAAGGACATAGAGCATTTGTTCCCTCGCCAGATGTGCCAGATCTTCTAGCACCTTCTTTTATTCACATATGGAATCTCTCCCAGCCTTATTCTTTTTTTTTTTTTTAATGGTGGCTTCATTTTATAGGCATCACTGAATAAATCATTGACTGTTGGTAATTGAACTCACTCTCCAGCTCTTCTCCCATCCCTGGAGGTAAATAGGTGGGAGGTGGGAGGGACTGGACTGTTCCCTGGAACTTCCCAGAGGAAGTTCCAATCCTCTGATTATATGGTTGGCTATGTTGTCAACTCAGAGAAGGCAATGGCACCCCATTCCAGTACTCTTGCCTGGAAAATCCCATGGATGGAGGAGCCTGGTAGGCTGCAGTCCGTGAGATTGCTAAGAGTCAGACACCACTGAGCAACTTCACTTTCACTTTTCAGTTTCATGCACTGGAGAAGGAAATGGCAACCCACTCCAGTGTTCTTGCCTGGAGAATCCCAGGGACAGGGGAGCCTGGTGGGAGGCTGCCTATGGCGTCTCACAGAGTCGGACATGACTGAAGCGACTTAGCAGCAGTAGCAGCAGCATGTTGGCAACTAGCTTTCATCCTTAAATAAATTCTAAAGGTCACTTCACTAACATGACAAGACACTTTTATTGCTCCCCTCCCTTAAGAAATTTAAAGGGAGCTTTGTGTCAGATCTCTGTGCCAGAAATGGGGGCCAAGAACAAATAGATATTTCTTATTAAAATCACAGTATCACAGCATTCAATGCTATAAATGTCCCAGGAATCATTGCTTTCATTTTATTCCACAAATTTTGATAAGTTGTATTTTCATTTTCATTTCTTCATTCAAAATATTTTTTAATATCTCAAGTTTTCTTCTTTGATTCATGTTTTATTTAGAAGTGCATTGTTTAATGTTCACATTATGGGATTTTCCATTTGTCTTTCTGTTTAAAGTCTTTCTGGTTTCTAGTTAATTTCATTGTGATCTGAGAGTAGACTGTGTAATTTCCATTATTTTTAATTTATTAGATGTGTTTTGTTTCCCAGAATGCAGTTTATCTTAGTGAAATTTCTATGTGAACTTGAGAAAAATGTTTATTCTGTTGTGGTTGAATGAAGTAGTATATAGTTTCCAGTTATCTCCAGCTGTTTGTTTATTGTTTTGTTCAACTAAGTCGTAACTGGTTTTCTAACCACTAGCTCTCCATTTCTGAGATAGGGATTTTGAAATCTCCAACTATGATAATGATTTCATCTATTTCTCATTATTATATCAATTTTTGTTTCACATAGTTTTAGACTCTGTTGTTAAGTATATGCACTTCAGCTGTTGTCTTCTTAGAAAATTGACTCCATTATCATTGGGTAATGCTGTTTGTAATCTTTGATACTTTCCTTCCCCTGAAGTCTTTTCTGTCTAAAACTAAAATAGGTATTCTTCCTTTTGTTTGTTTGGTTTTTATCAAAGGTGCAAAATCTACCTATAGGAGGAAGGATGGTTGTATGCTAAAAATGAATCTTGACTACAACTTCACACCTTAATAAAAGCTAACTCAAATATCAACTGTAAATGTAAAATATAAAACTGTAGGACTTTTTGAGAAAACATAGGAGAAAATCTTTGTGATCTAGGCTAGGCAAAGTCATTTTAGACATGACCCAAAAGTGTGATATATACAAGAAAAAGATTGGCAGATTTGACACTGGCTTCATCAAAGTTAAAATATTCTACAAAAGAAACAATGAGAAGACATTTTACAGATTGGAGGAAGATGATAGAAAATCACTTATTTGACAAAGGATGTATATTAAGACTACCTCTATAACTCTTGAACACTATTAGTAAGATACTAAAGCATAAAATCCAGTTTTGAAAAATGGGCAAAAGACTTTAGTAGATATTTCACCAAAGAAAATATAAGGATGTCAGAATAGCATATGAAAAAATGTTTAACGTTCTTATCAGATATATTTAAAATGAACATTTTTAGAAAGGCTAAAAAAAATGAAGTATGCATTATGCCAAAAGCTAGCAAGGATGAAGAGCAACTGGAACATATTACTGGTGGGACTGGCAAATGGTACAGCCATTCTGACAACTGGCAGTTTGTTATAAAGTTAAACGTGTATTTCTATAACAACTTTCACTCCTGGATTTGTATTTATGAGAAAATGACTGAAAAGTGTTCACACAAAAACCTTTATGTGAATGTTTATAGTAGTCCTACTGTTCATACTTGCCATAATTTTGGTAAAAATCCGGCTTCTCCTGTGGCACTAGTGGTAAAGAACCTGCCTGCAAATTCAGGGGACATAAAAGACGTGGGTTTGATCCCTGGGTTGTGTCAGGAAGTTCCCTTGGAGGAGGGCCTGGCAAGCCACTCCGTTATTCTTGCCTGGAGAATCTCATGGACAGAGAAGCCTGCCAGGGTATGGTCCATATGATCGGAAAGAGTCAGACACAATTTAAGCAACTTAGCATACACAGGTACAATTCAGATGTGCCCTTTAGATAGTCTGTTCATTCAAGGGAATACTCTTCATCAATTAAAAGTTTTAAAAAAAAAAGAGAGACTTCTGATATATGCAACTGCTTGGATGATTCTCAGACAAATATATTTTGGCCAAGAAGTACATATTAAGATTACATACTGTATGATTCTATATATATAACATTTCTTGAAAAGTCAAAACTATACCACTCTCAGAAACAAGTAGCTATCCAAGGTTGTTTTGGCTGCTGGGAGAATGTGACTGTAAAGGTCTAAGGATAAATGACTTTTTTGTGTGTGATCGAACTTGTTTTTATCTTGGTTGTGGTGGAGTTACAGTAACATGTTATATATACATACAAACAGAAAAGATGTAAAGGAGCTGATTTTACTAAGATCATTTAAAAATTAAATAAATTATGAAAAGGATAGAAAATTCCTGAACATATGTGAAGCCTAACTATCAAATAATTATTTCACCTTTCCGTGTAGCTAGCTGTTTTAATATTTATTTTATTTTATGGCAGTTTCAGCACTTACAAGGTATGGTTTTAATCCTACCTCTGTAAAACAGGCTGGGGCTTGGCTGAAAGTAGAGCCAGCATCAGGAGAAGAATCTTGCTATTTGGCCTCCCTGTTTTGCATGTTTTTCTCTTGAAAGATGTTAGCGTATGAATATATAGTTAAGATCACCTATTTGTCATTATAATTTATCTCTATTTTTCCTTTGAAGCTTTGAAGTTGTTATGTATTAGGGAGTTACATCATTAAATTTCTAAATTTCACATGTATTCATGGATTACACATACAGTGGTGTTGCCACTTGTAACATGTCCAGAAAGCTATTGTAAAGATTCTAGGACATTTACAGCATTGTGAACATCCTTTGGCTGAAATTAAATTACAAATAGGCTTTAAGCATTACCTTTTTTATATTGGAACCTTTTAATAAATACCTATTGCTTATTTATAGAGAACTGTGAACAGAGATGATCAAAAGGCTATTTGGTTGTCATACTATGTAAATTCTGGTAAATGCTATAAACGTACACATAATAATGCCATAAGAGGTTTGGAATTTATTCCTCTACATGTACAAATTTTAAAATTTCATTTTCTTCATAAGACAAACTTTGAAAGATTTCAGTTACACTTTTACAAATGTAAAATTTTTTGCTCTTATGTATCTTGTCAGAAACAAAATAGGCTGATGAAACATAAAATTAAAATCTGTTACCAGAGCAAGAAAGGTAAAAATGGGTAATAGCCTGACTAATATTTAGTAGGGCCTTTAAATAGTGTTCCTTGACAGCCAAGACAGTGATAGCAATTCAGTCCTGAAGCTAAAAGAAAAGGTAGAAATTACTGAGGAGAGATTCCATGGCTTAGGGCCTAAGGATTTCATGTGCTCCCCAGTGTATTTCATCTGTCCTCACATTTTGCTGTGCCACATTTCACTGTTTTCCTTATTTGACTCTGAAGATAAATGTATTTTACTTATTTCGGCATGTATCTCCATTTGATGTCTGAATTGATGAATGTGACAATTTGTGTATCAAGGTTTATTGCCTAAGTAGCCAGTTAGGTAGCGGTCTTTTGAGAGAGCATCTTCAGGAACATTTGGTCCAAAAATGACTGCTAAAAATACCTGGAGTTAGAAACTTTTGGTTTAGACCTTTCTAATTTTGCACTGTGAATGGATTTAACTCCTCTAACTTGTGGGAAGATTTTTATATGTATCACTGGAAATTAATTATGTTGAGTGTGAAATTATTTTGAGTATGGACTTGTAATTTCTTTTACAGTTTTATTCCTACTAGGATCACTTTCATCTTGGAAGAGTTTTGTAGTGAAAGAAATAGCATAGAAACTATGTTTTAGATATTTTATATATTCATCTTTTGCAAGATTTCAGTGTTTCTCAGTAGTAGATTGGGCTACCCAAAAGATGAAAGCATATGAAAAAGTCATAAGATTTTCCTCTGTTACACGTACCTTAAATCTTGTTAGAACTTAATCTATTTCTGAATTTATTCTGACAGTTATTTTGCCTGTTAGGTTTCTTAAGAAATTAAAAACACCCTTATTTAAGTGTAGAGGGTGTTGAATTTCAGGGGGAACCTTCAGATTTTTACATTATTAATTCCATTCTTCTTAATGCATTGAAAAAGCCCATCTGGCTGAGGTAATTTGATTGTTTCAGTACAGCGTAACTTGAGAAGCCAGTTTCCTGTACCCGAAGAACTGTCTTTGAATTGAACTTAAGTTATATATTCAGTCTTAGTCATTTCAGATATTTTAGGTCTATCTTTATGATGTACTCTATATTTAAGTAGTAAAATTCCTTCAAGAAAGTAAGAATTGAGATCACATTACATGGATTATCTATATTAGTTATTTTTAAAAAAATAATGAAGAAATTGAAATGGATTAAGTTATAATAAAATAAAGTCAAGATTAATATTGACATAAATTTTAATGACTTCTAAAGGTAGTACATATTTTTCCACTAGTAACATAAATGAGTCATGTTTATACATAGTTATTATTAGTTATTTATGGGCCAAGACTGTTGTGGTTATTCTTAATAATGTGAACCAGTAGAGATTATTAATATGCTAAATCATAAAGGTATTATTATATTACTTCCTTCATTTTTGCTTAAGGTCTAGCCCTTTATTAGTATATTTGAAATAAATATTTCTTAATTTAATTAAAATTCATTAAGAACCCAAAGATGGTAATTATTTTGAAGAAATAACCCTGTAGGTTATTAGTGTCATTTTCCTTAAAAGAAGGCAGTATTAAAAACCCTTAACCATTCCTGAAGTAGAATCACTACTTACAGAACATGTTATAGTACTATCTGTTGAAAAGTTTAGCAATTTGACTTTCTGACTTAAAAATCAGTTTACTTTTTCTCTATCAAATAAAATATTCCTGTGAAATCTGTTTCTGGATATTGCTATACTTTTCAAAAGAATGTTCTGTGTTGTGTATACTAGTTTTGGCTGATACAGATTTGGTTTATCCTAAATATTTAGATCCTCTACAGATGAACTGATATGTCTAGACAGGAAGTGGTATGTAGGAGATATAGGAATGGGCTGAAGTATCCTTTATATTTGCCTTTGTATCTAGGGGAGTTGGAAATAGGCAAGAATGGAGAGCAATTTTGTATGGCAGTACACAGAATTTTGCAAGTTTATTGTGAGCCCTGAAGCAATCCGATGCATTTTAGTTACTGGTAAGTTTGTTAAATTATGTTTGAAAATGTACCTCTTCGAAGATGGCCGTCTATTTACTATTAAGTCCACCATGTCAAATATACCTATTTTAAAGATACTTTTGAAAAGATGTAGTATTGCTGTTGCATTCGGTTTTAGGTATATATTAAAAATATTTTTGTTAGTGAATGCATTTTACTTTTCAATTGTTGTCATAGTTAAAATTGAAGTAAAAATAACATTATATGGCTAGTCTTTGTTAATATTTTGGAATAATAAAATTAATATTTCTGATTTTGTAAGGGAACTCCACCGTGTTTAGAAGTCTTAATTAATTCATTAGTTGTTTGAGAAAGAGTGTTCCTTTTGACATAAAAGAATAAACATCTACGGCATCTTTGTCATTTTGTATAGTTCCATATAGGAGGGTGATTGATTGTAAGAAATACTTACTTTGCATTTTATTTCATGGACCATAGGAACCATGGTGAGGCATTTCTAGTCTTTCTTTTTGTCAGTGCTGATGTTTAGGAATCTTAGTCGGTCTTTCCCACTAAATCTCTATGCAATAGTTATCTTTATTATTTTTTTTCAGACACTTAGGCAGACCTATTATGAGTGCTAGTGCTTAAGCAATTATTTGTGAAGTGGCTTTGACTATTGATAAAATTCATGTAAAATGGACTAGATTGTTTATAGGTGTTCTTTACAGAAACATTAAAATAAATAAATAAAATCCCAGGGGATTCCTTGCTATTTGTGTTCTTCTTATGAATATCTATCTTTGACTTTAGGACAAAGTACAAGAATATCAGTGATTTGCAATACTAGTTTACTATTTTCTTTTATGTGGTTTAAAGACAGAGGGCCAGTTAATATAATTGAATTTTAATTTATTGTAACAAAGTATTTTATTTAAAATATTTAATACTATCTAGCTTATATCAGGCTTTCCAATAAACTATCAATTTTTATAGTGATAATAATGATGCTAATTTTCTATTGACTCTTTTTATGAGACTATTTCTGATTTGAACAAAAATAGCCGCATTATCAGAGAAATGTGGTGTTAATCCTATAGAAACCTGAAGAACTAGAGTAACTTCAGAAAATAGAATAACTTTAGTTCCTTTTGAGCCTTCAAATTTTCCTCATTACCAAATTATCTTAATTTCATGTAGAAATGAGTAATTGTGAATCTAAAATATATTTAGAAATGTATATAAATATAGAATTTGGGGTATATTATAAACCAATGTAAGTGGATATTATTTTAATTATTGATAAAGTTTGGCTTGGAGTTATTTATTGTTATAAACTACAACAAAGATATATTATGAAGAGTATATATTTTTTTGATTAAGAATGCTGCCATGTATCACTGCTGCTGATTTGAAAATTGTTTGTGTAATTTTGTGAAGTAATACATTAACAAAGCTTAATGTAATGCAATCATTTATTTTTCTTTTGTTTCTTCCTTCATTCTACAGACATACCAAATATATTATCTTTGTCTGGCGCATATCTTTTTGTGCTTTTATGTATTTGTGTATGCATTGTGTAATCAGTTGTCACTTTTTATTTCAGTATGACATAAATCATCTCATTTTCTTTGCTCTCATGAATTTTCCTGAGGGCATATATGGGACATAAGTAACATGTTGCATATTTCTCTGGATATTTTAATATATGTATATGTATATATATATATATATGTTGTTTTTGAAAAATAGGTCTAAATGAAAAGTTTATTTAAAAATAAAAAAGGTGACCAAAACAGTATTGTTAAAATATTTTACATTTTCTAAGAGAGCATGGGCTTCAAAAGAATATTATGGTAGTCTTTATTATGGAGAAGTATATTTCTTATGTAAGATTTACTTCAGGGAATATATATGTGTAAAGATAAACTTAGATATTTTGCCTTGGAATATAAAATAACTCCATAGTTATGTTTCTATATAATGTTTAATTTTAAAGGTATAAAACCTTATTTTTTCATGCTTGTGAGAAATATTCTTACCTAAGATAACAGCAAAATAGATTAAAATTGAGTATGATTATTACCTTTTAGATTAATGGTGTTTGTGGTCAATATTTGATAGTGACATAATGGGATTTTCTGTACTTTACATGCAGTGCTACTCTCTTGGCATTCCTGGTTGAACTACTTAAAAGTTCAGTAGCCATGCAAGAACAGATGCTGGGTGGAAAAGGCTTTTTAGTCATTGGCTACTTACTTGAAAAGGTAAGTGAAATGTATTGATGGTTTTATACAGATGGACCACTGACAATCACTAATTATACTTTTTTCCTGTAGTCTCCCCTTTACATTGACTGCAGAGGTCACATATTTGGTTAATTCACAAGTATTTTTAAGTTATGTATTTGAATGTATGTATAGACACTAAATTGGGTGTTAGTAATCTACATAATAAAGAAATTTTGAGTTAAAATAGAAACTAAAGATAAATTATTTCATCTACTTTTCTTCATATTTAGAAATATTTCTCTTATTTTTCTAATTGATTGTTTGCTGTCTTTTATGTTCAAACCAAGTTTCTTACACATTTTATCAATTTTAGTTTAAGTGGATTTACATTTTTCTTTTTGCTTTCTTTCTCAGTTTTAAGGTAGTAAAAACCTATATTTGGTAGCAACAGAAACATTAGTTATTGCTTTGTCCCTGATTTTAATGTATTTGAATGTTTAAAGTAGCATTTTTTTTCTAATTAATACATAGTGTAAACAGTGCAAACTAGATCACTTTAATTCTTCCTATGTGTGTCATTTATGCCCTGCTTTTTTAATGACCTTTGCTTTAGTTACAACTGTACTATGATGGCAATGAGTGCTGAGTTTCTGATAATGGTCTCTCAAGAGTTTGAGTGTATCATGTGATTTCCTTCAAACAGTAAAGTGATATTTCATAAATATTTTTCTTTCCTTAAGAAATATCTACCACCATCATTAGTGGTCCCAAACCTCTTCTTATGAGTTAATCATTAACATTTATATGACATTCAGATGCTTTGTAAATGGAGCTATCCAAGAAAATAATAGAGGTGAGACCTGAACTAAGAGAAATAAACTTATTTTTCTCTTGAGAAATAAAATTTAGAGGTCTTTTGGAAATACTTTTTTAACATCAGATTGATCATCTACGTTTAAAATTCTTCTCTTTTCTTTGAAATAAGTACTTTTCTTTCTTGAACGATAGAGGAATAATAAATTATAAAAGAGATCATAGGCAGAATTTCTTAGTCAGATACTTTTTTCAGTAAATTTATTAAAGTTTTCATTAAGTCTGTTTTGTTATTTTAAAACATAGAATACTCTTTTCCTATGTCTGAAGTATTAAAAGCTGTTTACAAGACTTTTGTTAAATTATATTTTACATGAGTTGCTGCTGCTGCTAAGTCGCTTTAGTTGTGTCCGACTCTGTGCGACCCCATAGACGGCAGCCCACCAGGCTCCCCCATCCCTGGGATTCTCCAGGCAAGAACACTGGAGTGGGTTGCCATTTCCCTCTCCAATGCATGAAAGTGAAAAGTGAAAGTGAAGTCACTGAGTCGCGTCCAACTCTCAGTGACCCCATAGACTGCAGCCTACCAGGCTCTGCCATCCATGGGATTTTCCAGGCAAGAGTACTGGAGTGGGGTGCCACTTATGAGTTAGATATTATAAAATACCTTTGTGACACTGCTGTATATGACATTATCACTATCAGGAACTGCCTCTTAAATATACTTAATCTATTTACTGAGGGTTTATTAGTATAATTTTAAAGTGAGCATTCACTTGTACACTTAAAACTTAGCTTAAAATTAGAAATATTATGAAAAGTCTTCAAATCAAATAAAAAGAACATTAGACTAATAATAATAGCTCCATCATTTTACAGTCCCTCAGCAGTGTATGAGGTTTCTAGTCTTTTCACAGCCTTGGAAGCCTCTGTTATTATCTGATATTTTTAGTATTCTAGCCATCATAGTGGATGTTAAATGTTTTACCACTTTTGTATTTGCATTTCTGTGATGTCTAAATGATGTTGAGCATTTGTGTATTTTTGGGGAAATATTTATTACAAAGACTATTTTTTAAAACGGTCGTATTTCTTTTTATTACTGAATTGTAGGAACTTTTTATTCTATATGCTAATCCTTTATTAGATATATGATTTGCAAAGATAGTTCTATTCTGTGGATCACTTTATGTCTTAATATGCATTTCCTGGGTTACAAATTATGTTCAGCATTTTCACATGTTTGTTGTCCTTTAAGTTGTGCTCTTTTGCTAAATACTTATTCAGAGTATTTCCACTTTGTCATTTGAATTGTTGCTCATTTTCTTATTGATTCATGGGAATTCTGTATGTATCTTGAATATGAGTCCTTATTGGATATGCATCAATAATATCTCTTCCTCTGTGACTTTTCACACTCTTAATCATCAAATGCTTTCTCTGCATTCAGTTTAGTTCAGTTCAGTCGCTCATTCATGTCCAACTCTTTGCGACCCCATGAATCACAGCACGCCAGGCCTCTCTGTCCATCACCAACTCCTGGAGGTCACTCAAACTCATGTGCATCGAGTCAGTGATGCCATCCAGCCATCTCATCCTCTGTCGTCCCCTTCTCCTCCTGCCCCCAATCCCTCCCAGCATCAAGGTCTTTTCCAATGAGTCAACTCTTCGCATGAGGTGGCCAAAGTATTGGAGTTTCAACTTTAGCATCAGTCCTTCTCTGCCTTATTTGAGATAATTATGATTTTTCTACATTTTTTTATTAGTTTACTGAGTTACATTAGTTGATTTTAAAAATTAAATATTTTTATATTCCTGGAATCCTATGTAGTCATAGATCCATTCCCATTCTAATCCTTATGTTTCTCTTAAAATGACTTATATCAGTGTCAAGCCTTTGTCTTATTTGACTTAATGATATTTTAGTTTAACATTCTTTCCTTCTTGAACTGCTTTGTTCAACTGCATTTTGTAATAACATTATTTCTTTGCTTTCTTCTTACCTCCTTGGCCTCCTTGAATTTTCTCATAGTCCTTCTTCTTCCTAAACTTTAAAGCCTGTTCCTTGTGCTTAATCCTAGAAATCTTGTCACTTTTCTGTTTACACTTTACTCTAATTGACCTCAGGGTTCCCTTAGCCTTCCTTATACTGCAGATACTTATACTCAAATGTGTATCCCCAACTACCAGCCTCTCCCTTGAATACAATTCCACTTAGATGCTTAATAGGCTTCACAGATTTAAGTTATCCAAACTGTTACCTTTGATTTTCCTTTCAAATCTTTTGTTCTTTACTCTTCTCTTTCTCAGTTAGCAGTATTGCCCTTCAACAAGTAGTTCAGATACAAAATGTTAATTCTTTTTGACTGTTTTTCATACAGAAAATTTTATTCCAATGAGTCAACTCTTCGCATGAGGTGGCCAAAGTATTGGAGTTTCAACTTTAGCATCAGTCCTTCTCTGCCTTATTTGAGATAATTATGATTTTTCTACATTTTTTTATTAGTTTACTGAGTTACATTAGTTGATTTTAAAAATTAAATATTTTTATATTCCTGGAATCCTATGTAGTCATAGATCCATTCCCATTCTAATCCTTATGTTTCTCTTAAAATGACTTATATCAGTGTCAAGCCTTTGTCTTATTTGACTTAATGATATTTTAGTTTAACATTCTTTCCTTCTTGAACTGCTTTGTTCAACTGCATTTTGTAATAACATTATTTCTTTGCTTTCTTCTTACCTCCTTGGCCTCCTTGAATTTTCTCATAGTCCTTCTTCTTCCTAAACTTTAAAGCCTGTTCCTTGTGCTTAATCCTAGAAATCTTGTCACTTTTCTGTTTACACTTTACTCTAATTGACCTCAGGGTTCCCTTAGCCTTCCTTATACTGCAGATACTTATACTCAAATGTGTATCCCCAACTACCAGCCTCTCCCTTGAATACAATTCCACTTAGATGCTTAATAGGCTTCACAGATTTAAGTTATCCAAACTGTTACCTTTGATTTTCCTTTCAAATCTTTTGTTCTTTACTCTTCTCTTTCTCAGTTAGCAGTATTGCCCTTCAACAAGTAGTTCAGATACAAAATGTTAATTCTTTTTGACTGTTTTTCATACAGAAAATTTTTCTGGCAGCATACTGTGTTGTTTTAGTATCAAAACATATCCAGAATCAGTAACTGCTTGCTACTTATTAGTACTACTCTACTTGTTTCTATGCCTATTTTTATTCACACTGTCGTCATTGTTCACCACTAGTTACCCAGAGTCCATTTTTTGCTTGCAGTCAGATTAGTCTTTTGAAATGTGCCAGGTCATTCTAGTCCATCCTTCTCAAAGTAAATTCACGTCTCTTACCTCTGACATATCCCGTACCACTCTCATTCTTTCTTTCTCTGTTGGAGCCACTGACCTACAAAGGCCTCTTTGCAGACCTTTCTCTTAAAAACTAAAATAGTAAGCATGAGCTCTTCATAGGACCTTTGCATTTTCTTTTCACATTGCTTTGGTAATTCTGTAAATATCCACATGGCTTGATTCTACACTTCATTTAGGATTTTGCCTATGATACTTTATCAGAGAAATCTTCCCTGATAACTCTGAATAGAATAGTACTCCTTTGCTAACCATCAATGATTATTTCCCTGCTTAATTTTTATAGCACCAATCTGGCATTTTTCGTTTGTTTGTTTGTTTTGGTTTCTGCTTCCTTCTGCTCTAGTGTATGCCTCAGCTTCATGAAAACAGGGACAACATTTTTCGTACCTTATTGCTGTATCTTCTACCTAAAAGTATGTCTTCTTTTATACATATTTGTTGAATTAAATAAATGAAAAGGGCTTATGTATTTATCTGATTACATAAAATAATTGTTGTCATTGTTCAGTCACTAAGTTGTGTCCAACTCTTTGTGACCCCATAGACTGCAGCACTCCAGGCTTCCCTGTCCTTTACTATCTTCCAGAGTTTGCTCAAATTCATGTCCATTGAGTCAGGGATGCTATCTAACCATCTCATCCTCTGCCACCCTCTTCTCCTTCTGTGTTATCTTTCCCAGCATCAGGGTAAAAGAATAAATAACTTTTTTTTCTTATATTAATGTTCACCTGTTTTATTTTTAAATAATCATCTGTTAGGTGAGTAGTGTAGATAATAAAGTCCAATTTTTGTTTATCAACTAATAACAAGTTAATGGTAACTGTCACTTAGCTTTATCTCCTTGTTTTGGAAGATGCAAGTTAATTATTAAAGAAAATAGTCTAATGAGAGGCCATCTTATTCATTATGTTTAGACTATTTCATGAAAAACTTTTAAGGTATTTTTTATTTTATTTGCCAAAATATGAATTTGAAAAAAAAAAACTTAGAGATAATTTGATGTATTCAGTATTTTTATTGTGATTAATAAGAATTTGATTAATTATCTTAAACATTAAGGGAATATGCTTGCTAGTGTAACTAGAAGTCTAGTGATAGGTGGCTTATCAGTTGTCTTGTTAGGAAACAGATGCTGTGCTCAAACTTGATTATTGAAAGTGTTCAATACAAGGCTCTTTAAAAGATTTATGAGCATTTTTAAAGGAAATCATCAAAATTTGAAGAGATGAAAGGAATGTATGTTTCAAACACAACTCAAATAGAAAAATATTTTAAGTAGAGGAGAAGTATACCTGACTAGAGTGTGGCCTTTAATAAAGGAATATAATGTATTGACCTGAAGGGGTGAAGCCAGGGAGATGAATGTCCCAGACTTCATTTTCTTCCTATCTTTTAATTTCCTGCTGGAGTCTTCAACTAGCCAAACACACTGGAAGCACAGAAATAGGATGGGGAAGGTTGGAAAATAGATCATTACAGCCAGCAAAACATATCCAGTAAGTTGGAATTCAGGGTTAGCTTGTTTTAAGTCTCAATTAAGTATGTCATCAGAGACCAGGTTTTTCTCTATCTCTCTACTACTACCTACAGTTATGCTTTTGTGCTGTAGCTATTATTCTTTGTGGTCATAGAGTTGCTGAGCCGACTTGGTTTTATAAGCCTTCACATCCAAGTGGAGAGAGCTCTTTTCTTCAAATTACTGAAGAAGATCCTTCCCTCCAGTTTGACTGATCAGCTTAGGTCTCAGTCTCCTTTGAACTTAATGTTGTGAAAATTTTGATGCTCTCTCTTTGACAACAATAATACACATGATTGATAGATCTTGGTGTCCATAAGGAACTAAATGGGTAATGAAGATTGGCTACTTTATGATACACCTCTAGTAATTAAAATAATTTCCCACAACTTACTAGTTTGTTTGATATATGATGCATGTTATATCTATATATCTATCTATATATATATAGAGAGAGAGAGAGAGATAGAAGAGGTTCTTTAAAAACATTTCTAGCAATACATTTCATTGTGGGCTGCTCTAAGGGTAGGGGAAGACCTCTTTTTACTGCATAGCAGTTTCTCTCTGTAACATTCATCCCTCACTCTTATTTGGCTTAATAAATTTTGGAGTAGATATTATAATAAAATAGTTTTTTCTGGCTTTCCAGATTATGCTTCCAAATGTGTTTATTCACCCCTTTTATAGCACTTCTTGCAAACTATGTATTCAGTTACCACACTAAAGTAACATCATATAGTTTAAATTGCAGAGCTTGCATTTTACAGATTTATAACTATAAATTGTCTTGGAGTAGGAAATGGTAACCCACTTCGTATTCTTGCCTTGAAAATTCCATGGACAGAGGATCCTCGTGGGATATAGTCCATGGGGTCTCAAAGTGTCAGACACGACTGAATGACTAAGGAACTAACTATAAATTACTCAAGAATAAATCTCTTTTTAAAATAGCTTTCCTTGACAAAATGAAAGCAAATATCATAGTTTAAAAATATTTTCAATCAACCTATCTTAATTAAAACATTAAAACAAAATTGGATATCCTTCTATCCTCTTCTGATCAGTGTTTTGTCATATCTGTTTTGTCCTTACTCTGTTCTTGAATTTGACATGAATTCAGTTAAACATTTAGTGAAGAATTATGGCAGGTTCCAGACAGTTAAAAGATGAATAAAATAGTATCCTTTTTTAATATCAGGAAATAAAGGTATGTAAATAACAGTTATCCAAGGTAGAAGGAATAAGTACTGCATACTTACAGGGAAAGGTCACAGCCTGTTGAAGAGAGCTTTCATGCTGTTGAAGAGAGCTTTCATTTATGCCTGGTAGGAGTTTGTGTGGCCAATAAAACACAATTGTAGAAAAATGTGTCCTAAAGATAAATTTTAGAATTAAAAAAAGCTACCCAACAGTATTAATTGCTATGAAGAACAAAGTAACTTTTTTTAAAATTAATGTTAAAGGCCCCACCTGATGCTTCTAAGCATATCTTTTAATTAGGTGGAGAAGTTACAAGCTTATTTCCAGATTATGAATTAGTTCTTCAAATGAATATGTTCATAATGATCAGTCTGATTTTATATCACTTAAGTGTTTTTATAAACACATGAAAAATTTTAAGGCTAAAATCTAATCTCTTAAGACAGATTCTGACTATTGGTCTGTTATTTTAATTTTATTCACCTCAGTTCAGTTCAGTTCAGTTCAGTTTAGTCGCTCAATCATGTCCGACTCTTTGTGACCCAGTGAATCGCAGCATGCCAGGCCTCTCTATCCATAACCAACTCCCGGAGTTCACTCAGACTCACGTATATTGAGTCAGTGATGCCATCCAGCCATCTCATCCTCTGTCGTCCCCTTCTCCTCCTGCCCCTAATCCCTCGCAACATCAGGGTCTTTTCCAATGAGTCAACTCTTCACATGAGGTGGCCAGAGTACTGGAGTTTCAGCTTCAGCATCATTCCCTCCAAAGAAATCCCAGGGCTGATCTCCTTCAGAGTGGACTGGTTGGATCTCCTTGCAGTCCAAGAGACTCTCAAGAGTCTTCTCCAACACCACAGTTTAAAAGCATCACTTCTTTGGCACTCACCTTCTTCACAGTCCAACTCTCCCATCCATACATGACCACTGGAAAAACCATAGCCTTATTCCCCACCCATGATTAAAACAGCTTAGAATTTTAAAGTAGTATTATTTTTTTGGATTAAAGTTCCTTAAAATGAGTGACCCATCTGCTTTTTTGTAACTCAAATATTTATTTATCTTGTCTCCCTACCCCTTGCAATAACAGTTATTTTTTTAGGATTATTTCTTCCGTCTTACGAAGTTTTCATCTAAAGTTATGTTCTAAGGCTTGGTTTGACTTTTGTTTTGTTGCTGATCTCAGTGTTGGTGTTTTGTCGCACAGCTTACTAATGCAAATCATTGCTAGCCTGCCAGCCTTATACTTTAAATTAGTTAAATGTTACCTTCTTAGTAAAATCTCTCTAAAACACCCTTCCACACATTTTCCAATCACTTCATGTTCTTTTTTTCACACTTTTCATACACTTGTTATATTTATCGTGTTACATGTTTTGCCTTTTTAAGTTTATTGGATGTCCTTGTCTTCTCTTTTATTAGAATGTGAGTTTTTTATTTTTTCCAGTTTTGTGTTTTGTTAACTAGTCTTTCCTCAGTGCCAAGAAGCATACCTGGCAAACATGCATATTTCCTGAATACTAAATGAAAAGCATGAGCTTGAATTTCTACTTTCTTTCTTCAGTCATCAAGAGTTCATATAACTAGAGCTGTCCTGGAGCAGTTTTTATCATTTGCAAAATACCTTGATGGTTTATCTCACGGAGCACCTTTGCTGAAGCAGCTTTGTGACCACATTTTATTCAACCCAGCCATCTGGATACACACGCCTGCAAAGGTATACTGTTTAACTTCAGCTACTTTATTTTAATATTGTAAATTATAAATACATAGTTATTGGATCTAAACTATTGAGGAGAAAACGTTGAAATTTTTCAATTTATGTTATAGTCAGTTTGAAGCAGTCATATTAGGCAGTATTAAAATCAAAAAGGTAAATACTCAAATATTAAAATAAGTGGAACTATAGTTAAAAATTATATATTTTTTAATGGAGTGATGAGAAAGTTCTGGAAATAGATAGTGGTGATGGTTGCTAAAAAAATATCAAAGCTGTATTTCTTAACGTATTAAAAGTGAAACCCACTTAGATTTAAGACCAAAATTTGAGAGGTAAAACTATAAAGCTTATAGGAGAAATTGTTGAAAGATATATTTACAGTTTGATGATAGTCAAAAGGTTCTTAATTAAGACCTTCCAAATCTCTCTTTTTAGGGGGTTAAGTAATACATTTGATAATATCACAATTAAGGATTTTGTTAAATGATCTCCATAGATGATGTTAATAAATAAATAATAGGTTAGGAAGTATTTCACAATGTCAAACTATTGGGATAAGAGGGAAACATTGAATATGAGCCTCAATTCAGATATTAGTATTGCGTAAATGTTAAATTTACTGAGTGGAGGAATTATATTATGTTCTATGTAGGAGAATGGCCTTATTCTTAGGAGATTCACATTGAAATATTTGGTGGAGAAGTGTCTGAATGCCAGCAACCTCCTGTCAAACATTTCATCGAAAAAACAGTTTTATCAAAATATATTTATATATCTATATGTATAATATAGGAATAAAGGAAGCAGATGTGAAATAATATTAACAGTTGGTAAATCTTTTATGATAGTTGCATAACAATTTTTTTTGAAATTTTTCAAAATAAAAAGTTGGAGAAAATAGTGATTAAAAACATTCAGAATATAAAAGGAACTCTTGAAAAATCAATGCTAAAAAATATTAAAATATTAGGCTTCATTTAATAAATGCATTCTGAAGTCATTAGATAATGACATAACCTTTTGAAGAAAGAAAATCTGGTACAATGATTGTTAAGATTAGGAAAAGAAAAAAATACCAGATAACTAATTATATCACAATAATAGTCATCATTGTGGCTGGAAAATTCCTTCTATTTGAACATAGATTTTTTTTTTATCATGATAGTATGATGTGTAAAAATATTTGTTTTAAAAGAAATTTATTCATAATTTTTTAGATATCAGCATAACATTTTTATTATTTTACATACCTGAATTTAGCTCTCTTTTATTCTAGTAGAAATCAAGGGATCTTTTGAGGTACCTTTTATGATTTTCAAGTCTCCCACATAACTTCAAAGTTCTATTTTTTTATGGTTTGTCATTTTAATTATTGTGGTAAAAGTCGAACCTGGTGCTTGTTCATTCTTTAAACAGGGTGGTTAAACTTGTCATCTTTATACTTACATGTTAGATTCTGATACTGTGACAGTAATTCTAGTAGAAATCAAGGGATCTTTTGAGGTACCTTTTATGATTTTCAAGTCTCCCACATAACTTCAAAGTTCTATTTTTTTATGGTTTGTCATTTTAATTATTGTGGTAAAAGTCGAACCTGGTGCTTGTTCATTCTTTAAACAGGGTGGTTAAACTTGTCATCTTTATACTTACATGTTAGATTCTGATACTGTGACAGTAGGTTAAGAAAATTTGAAATTACGTGAACTTTTAGGGTCTATGACAACAGTGTATAATTTTTCTAAATTTGATATAGCTAACTGATAGTCTGTTCCTTTCAACTGCTACATTGTACTTTGATTAAGGGCTTTAGTCTAGGTGGCTTTTTAAATAATTTGATTTTCCTATCAGGTATAATTTCAGTAGAATTATTTAGTTAATTAAAATTATTTTAAGAGCTATTATAATACCTTTAGTAAAATAAATTTTATTAGAATGTGTTGATTGCAGATTATCTTTATAATATAAATAACACTTAATAATTATTTTTAACCTCATAATAGATGATTCTTTCTCAGCCTTTATATAGATTTGCATTTAAATTAGAATAGAATGTATATTTTTAATGTAAACACTTGAGGCATTTTAAATCTATTTTAATTTTTTGTTAATATTCTGTACTAGGTTCAGCTTTCCCTATACACTTATTTGTCTGCTGAATTTATTGGAACTGCTACCATTTACACCACCATACGCAGAGTAGGAACAGTACTACAGCTTATGCATACACTAAAATATTACTACTGGGTCATTAATCCTGCTGACAGTAGTGGCATTACACCCAAAGGTTTAGGTAAGTACAGTATTTACCTATGTAAGTTGTGCATGGTGATTAAATTGGGAAAGAAATTGGATGAAGAAATTTTGGGAAAACTTTGATTTGAGGGGGAAAAGGGAATTTATTAAGTTAATAAAAGTAGAGAACTATATCCATGTAAGACAGATGTTATAATTTATCAGTGAATAGTAATAAAATTAAAAAAAAATTTTCCCCCAAATCTGACATTAGTAAGCAACTTGAAATCACCAAAATCTGAAACTTTATATTCTCTATTGTTGAAACTGTACAGACTTACTACTAATTTATATTATAATTGCAATGTATATAACTTAAATTTTCCATAATATCACAACATAATTTCATTAAGTTTATTATTAAATAATAATAATGAGCAAGTTTTTTTTTTTTAATTTCTGTTTTATTCTAGATGGTCCCCGGCCATCACAAAAAGAAATTATATCCCTGCGGGCATTTATGTTACTTTTCCTGAAACAGCTTATACTAAAGGTAAAACAGCTTTACATAATTCATAATTGCAATATATTAAGTGAAAAGAATTTTTGCCAGTTTAAATCAGTATTGTAAAATCAGTAATAACTACCTTCAATTCATGAATTACTTTCAATATTCTATAAATCTTAGTATTAACTCTTGTTGAACTTCACTTTGCATTAAACTTTGTGTTAAATAGTCTCTGAAAGTCTCCATACTGAGGGATGTAGCCCAAATGGACAAGGAACATGTGCATGAAAATTGAGCGTGAGGATTATATTTAGAAAATCATCTGTGTTTCTATTTTAGAAGTCGTATGTTATATATTTTATCACAGTAGGATTTTTAAAAGATTAAGATATATAGAAAATAAAGGTAAAATACACAGTAATTGCTATTGTAAAGTCTTATTATAATTTGCATCATTTTAAGGAAAGAATATGAGATTAGAAAATAGTGACTGAATATACTTAGATGAAGAAAATATAATAATTTTGGATAGTGAATTCAATGAACTATTATCAACTTTAGACGAATAAATACACTTTTCTAAGTATTTACTTATTTAACTTGATTTGATATAGCCTATGGGTTTTGAAGTATCTGAATATTATAATTAAAGCATCATTACTTTTAAGTAGTTTATATTTTATTTTAAAATGATTAATTTGATGTATGTCTTTAATTAAAGTTTTAATTTTAGATTTAAATTAAATATATATGTATTTTAAATTAGGATCGAGGGGTCAAGGAAGATGAACTTCAGAGTATATTAAATTACCTGCTTACAATGCATGAGGTAGGATATGGTCTGGGTCTTCCACTTTAACAATTTTATTGAATGTATTAGAAAACATTTATTATTGAATAAATATTGATAATTCTTATTATGCAGGATGAAAATATTCATGATGTGTTACAGTTACTAGTGGCTTTAATGTCAGAACACCCAGCATCAATGATACCAGCCTTTGATCAAAGAAATGGAATAAGGTATGAATATAATATAAGTATCATTAGTAGAGTTTAATTTAGTACAGGTATGCTTCCCAGAATAATTCTAGTTAATTAACTTTTGAGTATATATAGAAAAATCTTACACATAAGAAGGGACTAGATGGAGAAAGCTGTCATTAATCCTCCTAATACTCAGGAAACTGATGAAATGTATAGAAAATGGGTCTCAAGTCTCAAAAAAGAGTAACTATATTGTTACTATAGTAAAGACATTTCAAGAAGTTGAAAGAGCAAACTTTTTGACCAAAAGACGAGAGGGCATGCTAAAGAGAACTCTAGGAAATTCTATGAGCTTAGGCTCAAGATGTAGAGATTGGCCAGGTTGTAAGATCCATTTAATGGTAAGAACTTTAAATTTTTTCTGTTGGTGATGAAAACTAAAGAATTTTGAATATAGAAATGAATTGCTGACTTCTGTTTTTCCAAAGAGCAATGTGTAAAATGAGTTGGAAAGGGATAAAACTAATGTAGCAAGACCAGTAGAGAAATTATTTTATTCATAAGTATTAGGGATAATGAGCTAGGACAATGGCAGTGTGATGGGAAGATGGGGAAGAAGTGTTTTTGAATAAGAATCCAAAACCAAAGAATTTGAAAACTTTAGTTATGTTGATTGTAAAGTAATTGTGTAGATATGAGTGAAACAGTTTCTTGGTTAGTATTCTTAAGTACTTTAAACCTATAACCTAGCCTCTTAGGGATTCTCTCATTTCTTCTGGAATCTGAGTTATTTATATAAATAAGAAATCTAGGTTATGCCACATATAATTCAGTGAGCTTTCACAGGTTATAAAAAGAGTTTGGAAATAATATATTAATAACTGTCAAGAGACTATATTATTAGTGCTTCTTTTACTTGGTCATTTATATCAGCAAATAACAACATTATAATCTTTAAGTATTTCCTTTTCAAGGTAGAGAAGCCATCACTTTATTTCTATGTGGATATCCATCTTGTGACATCACTTTTACCATTGAGTTTACAACCCGTGGGGTTGCTAATCTATTTGAATAATAGCATTATACATTTCATTAGTAACAACTACAAGTATATTTTACTGTGAGGTTGAACTCTATGAAATTGCAGAAACTTAGTGGTTTTACCAAATAATAGCAATTTCATATGGTACAGTCATGTTTCTCATAGTTGATACCAGCTGAACATGTCACATTGTTTCTTACCAGTATGTTAAAAACAGTCACAAAGATGAAAAATTTGCTACTTTAGATTTTCATTTTAAAAAGAATGTGGAGAATGTAGGTTCTGGTTTGAAATATGGAAAAAAATAGACATATTAGGTATACAATTTTAAATTCTGTATCCTAGAAAATAGGAACTAAAGAGTAATAGTTATGTGTGGGGAAATTTTTGATTAATTATAATTCATACATGCTAAGAAGTGAACACCAAGATTATACTTAATTTAATACTGATAATATTAAACTGAGCTTAAAGAAAACCTTGTGGTAATACAACACTGAACTGAGCATCAAAAAATGTAATATTTTTGTATCTCAAAATCTTTAAAGAAAAGAATAGACAGTTTCTTTGTTACGTCATTTTCTGGCTAAATATAGTAGGCTAGAGCAAATTAACTAGAATTCAGCTAGCAATCTTATTATGTTGTAAGAACTTCCCTGTTCGCTCAGACAGTAAAGCATCTGCCTACAATGCTGGAGACCCGGGTTCAATCCCTGGGTTGGGAAGATCTCCTGGAGAAGGAAATGGCAACCCACTCCAGTATTCATGCCGGGAAAATTCCGTGGGCAGAGAAGCCTGGTAGTTTACAGTCCATGGAGTTGCAAAGAGTCGGACACAACTGAGCAACTTCACTTTCACTTTCANCGGGTTCAATCCCTGGGTTGGGAAGATCTCCTGGAGAAGGAAATGGCAACCCACTCCAGTATTCATGCCGGGAAAATTCCGTGGGCAGAGAAGCCTGGTAGTTTACAGTCCATGGAGTTGCAAAGAGTCGGACACAACTGAGCAACTTCACTTTCACTTTCACAAACAGTCATTAACTGAATCATTGGTAAATTTCCTATTCATTCTTCATATTATTTTTTATATAAATACTTGGTTGTAAAAAAATCCTATGTAGCATAGATGTCTGATAGCCTTAGATCTTTCGTGTTTCAAATGTTAAATCATAATTTCTGTTGATCTCAGATGTATTTATACCTTTTTATCCCTTAAAGTCAAAGTTATTCCTAGAGAATAGGAATTCTGTGGAGTTTCTGATGACATATTTTGAGTAGAGTCACATTTTTATGCTGTGAGGATTTACTTTTGTTTTTGAGATTATTTTTGCAATTGAATGTTCTTTTTATATTCCCTGAATATTTCTTTTTTTCTTTTTTTTTTTTTTTACATGTATAACTTTTCTATGGGCTTTCCAGTTGACTCAGTGGTAAAGAATCCACCTGCCAGTGAATCTGAGGCAGGTTCGATCCCTGGGTTAGAAAGATCCCCTGAAGTAGGAAGTGGCAACTCACTCCAGTGTTCTTTTCTGGAAAATCTCATGGACAGAGGAACCTGGCAGGCTGCATACAGTCCATGGGGTCGCAAAAGAATTGGACCCAACTCAGTGACTAAAACATCAATGATAAAATAATAACTTTTCTGTTCTCATAATTGTCTTTTTTTTCATTACTGATATTGGTCCTTAATAATTGTGAAAGTATATTTCAGTGTAAATTTACATTCATTTAAGAACTTGAATGGCAAGAACTGGAGCAGTAACCCACTCCAGTATTACTGCCTGACAGAGGAACCTGGCAGGCTACAGTCCATGGGGTAGCAAAGAGTCGGACACGACTGAGTGACTAATGCTTATAACTTGAGGCTTTTCTAAAAAACTACATTCTGAAGGAAGTAATCACTCTTCTCATCATCTGTTCTTCAGTAGAGTAATAAGACAGTATTATCAACAATATATTATTTTGTTTCTAATAGTATAAGCTACTGTTAAACATAAGATAGATGTTATTAACTTTCAGTTATTTGTTTTTCTCTGTTACTGTCCCTGAAATGATAGGAAAATTATACTTTGCAAACAGGTTGGACAGAACTGAGCAACTAAGTATGCACACACCTTACAGGAAAAAAAAATTTTTTTTTTGGAAAAAAAATGAGATAAAGTTTCTGAAGTACATATAAATATTATTTGAAGGGATTGTAAGTTAGGTCATGTGTTACTTTGTTGTACAACACATTTGCCTAGGAACCAAGAATTGAAACTCTTTGAGTAAACAAGTTTGCTTTTTCTGCTACTTCCTATATAGCTGCTTTATTCTTGTGTATACATACTCACCTTTGTGAACAGAGCAAGAATGTCCTATAGTTTCTGTTCTAAATAATTTCCTAATTCAAGAGCCCAACAAAGATTAGCTATTGTTTCAGGAAAAAGGGTCATTAAGTACAAATGTTAGGGGAAATTCTAATAGAAGAATGTGGCTTAACTGAGCATGAGTCTTAACATTGAAAACATTATATTCAGTGTGCTGGGAGGCATTACTTGCGAACAACCAATTGCTTTGTCCTTTTGAGTATGTATTTGAAGTTCAAATATAAAGAAAACTAATATGCTAGTTTTCAACTTTTTTCAAATAATTTTAAAATTCTGAGATATTTTATGTTTTATACATTTATAATTTCCTTGTAAAGTATACAGTGCTTATATTTTTAATATTCAAATGTGCTCAAAAGATCATTTATTTCTATATATTTTAGGGTAATCTACAAATTATTGGCCTCTAAAAGTGAAAGTATTTGGGTTCAAGCTCTGAAGGTTCTGGGATATTTTCTGAAGCATTTAGGTCACAAGTAAGTTGATGTTTTCCATAATGAATTATAGAAATATCTACTGAAATTGTGTTTTTACTGGTTTAGTAACATATAAATTTGATTGGAATGATGTTACAATGAAAAGTAATAACTTCTTGTGGTAAAAAGTAAAACATTTTATAAAAAAATGTTTTTTTAACAGTTTATCACACTTAAGTAATTTACTTTATTCCTGTTACATGCTGGAAAGAAAATATTGTTCTTTGAAAGATAATGCAACATATTTAATCAAATAAAGGACATGGGGATATGATTTCAATGAAAGCTTTCTTGACACAGGCAAATATGTATATTGAGGTTTTGCTGACAGCTAAGTCAATATTTAATATCTGTTTGTATTATTTTCTAATTTTGAGGCTTATTGTGATTTGAAGATCCTACAGTATTCCTTTTCCCCGCAAAGTCCAGAGTTTAGACACCTTTAAAAATCATTTACTGAGAAAAAAATTAAAAAATCACTTGCTGATATAATGAATATTTTTCATACTATGTAGTTCTGTGCATGAATAGTGTTGTATAAATCCATTTTTTATACAAATACAAATCCATTTATATAGAAATACTGCTATTTAGTAAGGATGGATAGGGTTCCTCTCAGAATTTTTGAATTGCTAATTTTTTTTGGTATTTTGAATTGTGGGGAGTGATCAATAACACTAATGAAAATTTCACACCATTCAGATAAACATGTCTAACATGCTAACTAGTCTAGAAAAGTAAATATTATTTTCATTTCGGTACCAAATTAGTAGTTAAGAGAGAATAGTGATATTACAGATCTAGAGAATAGTTCAACAAAGCCAGGATTGTAGAAAAGAGTAATGCGTACTTGAGAAACTGTAAGTTTACAAGGTGATAGAATACCAGTAGTGAGAGCATATTCAGTTTTAACTTGAAGAGATATGGCTCACTCATTTAACTTTGATTAAGAATAAGAAATTGATAGGGAATAATTAATAAAGACTTCTTCCCTATATGCAACCTCTTAAAAATTGTCAAGAAACACACATTTTAAAACATAGAAACATGGAAAAGATAAGCAGAACTACCCAGTACATGAAGAATAGTCACTGGAAAATATTGCCATGAAGTACACAATAAATATAGTTAAAATTTTTACCGTAAGTTTAAAAAGTAAGAAAGAATTTCTTATAAGAAAAGGAAGCTCCAAAGCAGAGTTTTACGAAGTTAGAAGAAATGATGAAATAACTTTGAAATGTTGAATCATGAGCTAACAAAATTTTGAAACAAATTGGAAGGAAAAACTCTCACACAAAAATGAAATTGGAAGATGCTCAAGGAAGAGAAACTCTGTGGATAGCACAGTAAGATACACGGAAGATAAAAATGAAAACAAAACAAATAATGTGCATGGATGAATATAAAAGAGTTCAGAAGGATTAAAGAGGAAATGATTAATCCAGAAGACATAGAAATTCCAAAACATAAATGGCATAGAGTTTCCAAATAACAAAAGCAAAACAATGTAACTAAACAAGTTTTTTTTAATCTGTAATTCAGTGAGCTTCCAATATAGATCTTGCCATCCATATTAAAGGGTATATGCTGTGTACCAGGAAAAGTTTTCTTGAAATGGTCTGTAGGAAAGTATACTATTGGATTTAAATACAAATTTTTTTAAAGTCCTTTTTTCAACATTCACAAGTTAAAGGAAAAAAAAAAGTTACTCTGGGCTTAGGCTTCTCTATGATAACCATCAGTAGAAAATGTCAAGCAGTAACCACAAAGTACTCAAGAAAATAGAAGCCAAAGTATCCTTTACATAAAAGTGTGCTGCCAAACAATTTTTAACCGTGTAAGGAACTGTTTTTCTGAATAATTCTTGAGAAAATTACTGGGGGTTAAGTTGAGCCAATTAGGACTGACTGGACAGACTACAGCCAAGTACTATTGATGAACACTGAATTAATTTAATAGTGATGAGATGGCTGGATGGCATCACTGACTCGATGGACGCGAGTCTGAGTGAACTCCGGGAGTTGGTGATGGACAGGGAGGCCTGGCGTGCTGCGATTCATGGGGTCGCAAAGAGTCAGACACGACTGAGCGACTGAACTGAACTGAAGACTAAAACAAATAGCAAACCGGTATTTCCTTTTTGTATGCCCTAATAAGGTAGAAATTCTATTGTTATAATGAACTGAGAAAGGACTAGGGAAAGGAGGAAAGTTCAGAGAGTCAAAGGATATCCATGTAAGCGGACAATAAAAATGTAGGCCTATTGAATAAAATTTGATGCTTTAGGAGAGAGGAAAATTTGAGTAAATATGGAGATTTTATCATTGCTCATCACTGGAAAATAACATGAACTGCCTAAACACATAAAAGACTTCTTATTCCTGTATAACAACAAAGTTGAGCAGTTAAAACTGAAATGCTCATCAAGACTTCCCTGGTAGTCCAGTGGTTGAGACCCTGTGCTTCCCCCAGTGCAGGGGGCACAGGTTTGATCCCTGGTTGGGAAACTGAGATCCCAAATGCCATGCAGCCAAGAAAAAGAAAGGAAAAAATGAAAAAAAACTGTAATGTTGTCTATATATTAAAAAATACTGTGTAAATAAAACTGAGAACAATGCATATAATGGATGATTTTTTAAAAATCTATAACATTCAAGAAGCATAAAATCTGGCATATGCATGCTAAGTCCTTTCATTCGTGTCCGACTCTTTGTGACCCCGTGGACCACAGCCCACAAGGCTCCTCTGACCATGAGAGTCTCTAGGCAAAAATTAAGGTGTGGGTTGCCATGCCATCTTCCAGGGGATCTTCCTATCTAGGAATCAAATCCACATAGCTTAAAGTCTCTTGCATTGGTGGCATGTTCTTTACCACTAGTGCCACCTGGCAAACCCAAAACTGTAATAAAAAAATGCAAATGAAAAAAATCAGGAATCATGGTCTTGTTATTGGACAAGTTAGAATTCAAGCCAAAAAGCAATAAATAATATAAACAAAGATACTTTATAATATTAAAAGGTTGAAACTTTCATGAAACAGAAATTACAGGAGAAATAATCACAAATAATGTAAAACATTGAAACAAACTCTAATTCACCCCAGTCCATAAAAAGGCAAAAGGGAGAGTAATGTAAATAATAAAGTAAATCTAATTAATATAGCTTGAAGTCAGTAGGTACCATATTAATAAAGACTGTAACTCCCAAGTGCTCATGGAACATGAATGAAAATTTGACTTGGTGTGAAAGTGAAAGTATTAGTCTCTCGGTCATGCCCGACTCTTTGCCACCCCATTGACTATAGTCGGCCAGGCTTCTCTGTCCATGCAATTCTCCAGGCAAGAATACTGGAGTGGGTCACCATCCCTTTTCCAGGGATCTTCCCAACCCAAGGATCAAACCCGGGTCTCCTGCATTGCAGGCAGATTCTTTACCATCTGAGCCACCAGAGAGGCTGGACATGGTAGGATATAGTAGGGATCAAAGAAAAAATCCAAAACAGAGAGAGAAAACAGTCAAGATTTTCTTGTTAAAATGCAACAAAATTGAAAATAGGAATAAAATAAAAAAGATAAAGTTTCTTCTTCTTAGACATTTAAAATTTATTAAACAACTTTTGTGTCAAAGAGAAAGTACACTGAAATTGCAAAATTTTTAGAAAACTTCAAAACCCCATTGAATACAGCTAAAGAAGTGCTTGGGAGAAGGAACTCGCAACCCACTCCAGTATTCTTGCCTGGAGAATCCTGTGGACAGAGGAGCCTGGAGGGCTGCTGTCCATAGGGTCACACAGAGTTGGACACGACTGAAACGACTTAGCATGCGTGCATGCATTGGAGAAGGAGATGGCAGCCCACTCCAGTATTCTTGCCTGGAGAATCCTAGGGTCAGAGGAGCCTGGTGGGCTGCCATATGTGGGTTTGTACAGTCGGACATGACTGAAGCAGCTTAGCAGCAGCAGCAAAGAAGTACTTAGAGGACTGTCATAGCTATGGAACAATAGAAAAGAAATACAGAATAAAAGAATTAAAGCATAAATGTTAGATAAGGAATTATAATAAATGGAAATAATAAATTAGAAAATAGGAATTAAAGATTTAAAAGATAATCATTTAAAATCTGATTTTTAAAAATTGTAATAAAAATGGCTAGCTAACCATTAAGCAACTGAAGAAAGGGCAAACATAATGAATGTACAAAATCAGTGATAATTTTCTTAATTAGTATAGAAACTGAGGAAGTTAAAAGAATCTTACATGAGGAGCTTTCTCTAGAAATTGATAAGACAACCCAGTAGAAAAATAGGCAAGGATATATGTAAGTGAACAATTTATAGAGGCAAACACATGTGGCACATCAGTATTTGAAAGGAGGTAAATTCTACCTTTAGTAGAATATATATACATATATATATAAACAATATAATTCTACCTGTTGGGGCTTCCCTGGTGACTCAATTCTACCTGCAGTAAGGGAAATACAATCTAAAACTAAGCACACTGTTCATGTATTAGATGGATAGAAATCTCAAAATTCAGCATCCTTCTCTGTTAGCAAGGCACATGGGAAGACCAAGCATCTCACACATTGCTAACTAGAGCATAACTAGTATAACCCCAAATAGAGTGCAGTTTATTTTCGTTGATATCTGTCAAAATTACAAATACATGTGCTTTTTAACCTAACAATTCATCAGTTGCAGGCATGTGAAATGACAGTTATTCAGAGTTATTCATTTTTTCTTTGTTTATAATAGTAAATGTTAGGAGAAATCTTAAATTTCTAGTAATAGAATTTGTTAACAAATAAGTTATAGTTCATTTATTAAATGGAATACTATGTAGTTATAAGACCAATGAGATAAGTCTCTACATACAGATATAACAACTATATTGTTAAAAGATTAAAAATAAATAGTAAAGATGGATATGTATTATTAATAGATGCTATTTTGGTTTAAAGAAGAGAACATGAGAACATAGTACTCATTATATTTGCAGTGAGAAAGTCTAGTCGAATTCATAATAAAGAAATCCAGAGCAGTGGTTTCTAATGGGGAGTTGGTAGAAATGAAGGTATATATAGATTATGTTAATATTTTAATCATATTAGTGTTAGTTATAGAAACAGTTTTTCAGAAACAAATTGTTTAAAAAACTGCAAACATTGAAAGTAAAAAGTGCCTTTAAAATATTGAAAGGAATTACATTATAAATGGAATTAAGTAGAATCAATGACTGATTAGTTAAAATGAGTTATCTATTGGAGAATGATGGAGCAGGACTAGGTTTAAATACTTACCTACACAATTTAAGAATTGATGCTTTTGAACTGTGGTGTAGAGAAGACTCTTGAGAGTCCCGTGGACTGCAAGGAGATCCAACCAGTCCATTCTAAAGGAGGTCAGCCCTGGGTGCTCTTTGGAAGGAATGATGCTAAATCTGAAACTCCAGTACTTTGGCCACGTCATGCGAAGACTTGACTCATTGGAAAAGACTGATGCTGGAAGGGATCGGGGGCAGGAGGAGAAGGGGAAGACCGAGGATGAGATGGCTGGATGGCATCACGGACTCGATGGACGTGAGTCTGAGTGAACTCCGGGAGTTGGTGATGGACAGGAGGCCTGGCGTGCGGCGATTGATTCATGGGGCTGCAAAGAGTCGGACACGACTGAGCGACTGAACCGAACTGAACTGAGCAGAGTTTAAATAGTTCATATCAATGTTACTATGAAGTTAAATTTAGTAGTAAAAAGAAAAAAAAACACTTAAGTGTTTTAAAGCATATACAGCTTGATGGTTAATAGATATAATTGATTAATAATAATATATAATTTATTAATAATATACTTTTGATAAAAGTAGGGGCTCTCAAGAGTCTTCTCTAACACCACAGTTCAAAAGCATCAATTCTTAAATTGTGTAGGTAGGTATTCAAACCTAGTCCTGTTCCATCATTCTCCAATAGATAACTCATTTTAACTAATCAGTCATTGATTCTACTTAATTCCATTTGTAATGTAATTCCTTTCAAGATTTTAAAGGCGCTTTTTACTTTCAATGTTTGCAGTTTTTTAAACAATTTGTTCCTGAAAAATTGTTTCTATAAGTAACATTAATATGATGAAAATATTAACATAATCTATATATACTTCATTGGCTCTCAAGTTGGACTGCCTAGGTTTGGATCTTACCTTAGCCGTGTGTTTTCTGAGTGGTTTCAGAAACATCTTTGAATCTCTGTTTTTCTCCCTATAAATGAATAAAATTATACCACTTCCCTCATTGACCTTTATCATTAAAATATATTCTTTATAATAAATATAAAGAGTTTACAGCATATTGCTACATGCTAATTTGAATAGTTAACAAAAGGTTAATTATTTAAAGTGCAGTTTTGATAAAAGTAGAATATTTCTTCCTTATGATATCTTACATACCTGACACCAAATATAAATATGAAACACTACTGCTGCTGCTGCTAAGTCACTTCAGTCGTGTCCAACTCTGTGCAACCCCATAGATGGCAGCTCACCAGGCTCCCCCGTCTCTGGGATTCTCCAGGCAAGAGTACTGGTCTGGGGTACCATTGCCTTCTCTGTATGAAACACTAGTGGTATTCAAATAGAAATGAGATGTTTCTACTATAATCTAATCATTACTAGCATTTCAGGATTTGAAACAAAACACTATTAATAGCAGGAAATAGGTGCCATAATTAATATATCTACAATCCTAAGAGAGACATCTTTAAAGATGTTAAAAAATAAGATATCACCCAAAGTCAGCATCTCATTTGTGTATGGGGGAATCATTCTATAGTGAAGCGAAATTGTGTCTGTGGGTGAAACTAAACTAAAGTCTGAGTGGGGTTGTCTCTACTGAGTTTTTGATTTCTGTAAGTGCCTAGGACACAGCTTGGGAGATAATCCATATACTTTGTGAGCTGAACTAGAGATAGGTTTGGCATCTCTCATAAAAATTGAGAAGTCTGTTCTAAATAATAAATGTAGTTACTCCCACTGCTTGATGATGGAACTTAAACCGCCTCTCCTTGAGTGAGGGATGGGCTTACTGGCTAACTTCCAAAAAATAGTGAAATCTGATTGAATTTTCACTATTGAATAAGATTAATNGTCCTGCAGTTAACTCTGTTCAGACACCTGGAGATGGAGTCAGATCCCACAGGTAAGGACTCAACCCCACAAGACTGCCCGCCACACTCACAACTTCAGGCACCAACCGCAAGTCCAGGTGTTAACTGCTTCCCACCAACTGGCTACAAGTCGGAGGTTCCCACAACCCTATCCTTGGGTTCAATTAATTTGTGATTGGGGCTTGCAAAATTCAGAGGAACAGTCTGCTTAACTCCATTACCAGTTTACATAAAGAATGCAACGCAGGAAAAGCCAGATGGCAGAGATGCACAGGGCAACCCGTGGATGAAGGGGCCCCGAGCTCCCACGCTCACTCGGAGCATCACCCTCCCAACGCGTCCATGTGCTCAGCAGCCTGGAAGGTCTTCCAATTCCATAGTCCGGGGATATTTATGGAAGCCTCATTACATGGGCATGCCTGCGTGCATGCTAAGTCGCTTCAGTCATGTCTGACTCTTGGCAACCCTATCAACTGTTAGCCCCCAGGCTCCTCTGTCCATGAAATTCTCCAGGCAAGAATACTGGAGTGAGTTGCCATGCCTTCCTCCAGGGGATCTTCCTGAACCAGGGATCAACCCTGCGTCTCTTATGTCTCCTGCGTTGGCAGGCAAGTTCTTTACCACTTGCACCACCTGGGAAGCCCCAGTACATGGCAATGATTAATTAAATCACTGGCCGTTGGCGACTGACTCCACCTCCAGCCCCCTCTCTTCCTCGGAGGTTGAGGGGTACGCTTTGGTTCCCCAGGCAGCCAGTTCACATCCAAGACCATCCAGGAGCCCCAGCCACCAGTCATTAGCACAAACTCTGGTTTGCTTGAAAGGGACTTGTTAGGAATAAAAAAAGATACGCATTTCACCTTTCTCCTCTGTAGCAGTTTTAGGAACTGGAAACAAAACTAAATATAACAGAAAGATGTCCCTGTAGCTCTTAGAAAGAAAATTACAAAGGTTTTGTATGCTGGGAAAGGGGATGGAGACCAAATACATATTTCCTAAAAATCACAGTATCACAGTCTGTTTCATTAGGGCTGAATAATTCACGAATGTATAAGGTGAGCCCTTTGGACAGAGAGGAACAGCTTCAGAATGTGATTTAGTTTATTACAAGGTAGGTCACATTCTTAAAATTTGGCACTAAGTTCAAACCCAGACCCAAACCTGAATATCTTACAGAGCCATGCTGCTGTAAAGCAAAAGTATTTAATCTGACTACTTTGGTTTCATTCCTTTCAACTCGACTGTGATCCAGAGGAAAACAGGCAACTAGAAATATTAACACCTCAGCGTTTATCATCACAAAGGCCCTTGTCTCGATGCTCTGAGGAGACGCGCTGGGTTTTGTAGGTGGGTCTGTCGGTCAGATAAGCCCAGACAATTCCTGCCATGTGGCTTATATGACATCAGCCTCCGGGCTTGCCGCAGACGCAGAGGTAAGCACTGTTGGCAAGTCATTGGCGGCAGGATAAGCTCTTGACATGATGTGTTTACAGCAAGCCAGCCTGGACTCCCGTGACCTACGGAGAAATACAGGGAGGCACCCCCACGTACCTCTGTAGAGCGATTGATGCGTCTGAATCGCCCCTGGGGGTGTTCTCCTATAAGAACATTTTGTTATTATGTTTGATACCTGTTCACTAATGCTTCACTCATTGTCCTGAATTTCTCTTTCAACTCCCCATCTATGTTCCATTACAATGTTAGGAATAAGATTTTCTTGTTATGTAATTGTGCCAAGGACATGGAAGATAGAGGTCTTCTTCCCTGGCGGTTCAGTGGATAGGAATCCGCCTGCCAATGCTGGGGACACGGGTTCGATTCCTGGTTCAGGAAGATCCCACGTGCCACGGGGCAACTATTGAAGCCTGTGTGCCCTAGGGCCCTTGCCCTGCAATAAGAGAAGCCGCTGCAATGAGAGACGCAGGCACTGCAGCGACGGAGTAGCCCCCTCCCGCCGCAACTAGAGAGAGCCGAAGAGCACCAATGAAGACCTAGCGCAGCCAAAAATAAAATAATTTTAAAAAAGAATATAAAGCATGGATCTAGTTCAATATGTGTGCTGTGTGCTCACTCGCTCAGTCATGTCCGACTCTTTGCAACATCATGGATGACTACACGTAGCCCGCCAGTCTCTTCTGTGGGATTTTCCACGCAAGAAGGCTGGAGCAGGTTGCCATTTCCTCCTCCAGGGGATCTTCCCTAAACCTGCGTCTCCTGCATCCCCCGCATGGCAGGCAGATTCTTCACTACTGAGGGAAGCCCCTGCTGCTGCTGCTAAGTCGCTCAGTCGTGTCCGACTCTGTGCCACCCCATAGACGGCAGCCCACCAGGCTCCCCTGCCCCTGGGATACTCCAGGCAAGAACACTGGAGTGGGCTGCCATTTCCATCTCCAAGGCATGAAAGTGAAAAGTGAAAGGGAAGTTGCTCAGTCGTGTCCGACTCTGTGTGACCACATAGACGGCAGCCCACCAGGCTCCCCCGTCCCTGGGATTCTCCAGGCAAGAACACTGGAGTGGGTTGCCATTTCCTTCTCCAAGGGATGAAAGTGAAAAGTGAAAGTGAAGTTGCTCAGTCATGTCCGACTCTTCGAGACCCCATGGACTGCAGCCCACCAGGCTCCTCCGTCCATGGGATTTTCCAGGCAAGAGGCCTGGAGTGGGGTGCCATTGCCTTCTCCTATTTCAATACAAAATGAGTGCAATGTAGTACAAAATTCAAATAAATTGCAATTTGTAGGAATTCGCCTGCTGTGTTCACGTTAAGCCTGAAATGGTCCCAGCTTATTGATCAACGTACTTTGTGTATTCCCTGACATTCAGACCTGGTGTGGATGGTGGGTGTGGCTTTGAGCCTCTGAGTCAGACCTGGGCTTGAGGCCTGGCTGTGCCATTTATTAGTTTATTCCTTGGAACAAGCTGACAGTGGCTCCTTGGACCTTGGCTTCCTAGTGGATAAAAAGGGGATGGATTTTATTTGCCTCAGAAATAAGAAGTGCTACCGCCCACCCCAGCTGGTTCTTGCTCCAGCTCTGACCATGTTTTCTTCCCCAGGAGGGGCCTAATCCTCCACGCAGCTGGTGGCTTTCACCCTCCACTTCTGATCACAGCTTTTCCACCCACCGGTTCTTCCAATCCAGGTTCTCTGTTATGCAGCCTGGTTTTGGAAAGGGTGGAGTCCCCGGCTGGGAATGTGCCCGCAGCCCGAGCGTGGGGGAAGTTGAATCATGGAGGGGAGAAGTCAGCGAGCCCGTGACCAGGTTGCTAAGCGAGAGCAAACGCCTGTTAAATATATTTATATCAAATATTGATGGTGACATGAGTGATGTCATGTTCTAGAGCAGATGTTTCCTCTGGATACTTCCAGTACACACATGGGGAGGAAGTACGTGGTGTCCGAAGCAGGCCTTCAGAAACCGTCGGGCTGTAAACAGACTGTGAGGTCACTTGGCCCAGGCCTCCAGCCATGGTGTCCCCCTTTGCAATCGTCTGGGTTAACGATTTCTGTTTTCTTATCAGCTCCCATTACTTTTTTCCATTTGATAAGGTTGAGGCGTGAAGGACAGGTCCCAAAGTCTGAAGGCTGTAGCATCTGATCAATTTCAGGATGATTCTATTTGATTTCTCCCAGAGGAAACTCATCATTTGCTTGCTTCCTGCATGGGTTGCTCCCCCAGTACTTTTCAGCAGGTGCTCAAGCCCAAAATGAAGGAGTCCTCCCGTCTGTCCCCTCCTCCCAGCGCAGCAGTCCCCAAGCCTGGTGGCAGACTCCTCAATGGACCTCCCTCCTGGACCACTGCTTGAGCCCCACTGAACTTGGCCCTCAGCCCCTTCCAATACAATCGGGCTGCACCCTCCAGCCCAAAGGACTTTCCTGACCTGTGGCCATTTCCCCCAGCACAGAGCAGTTCTTCAGTGCACCCTACAAAGCCTCCCGTGCTTGGAAGAACCTGGAGGCCCTCCATACATCCTGTTTACCGGCCCCAAACTCACCTGACTCGTCTCCACCGGGGTCAGCCTTCCTCCAGGACCCTGGCAGGGTGCCTTCTCCCTCCAGGTCCGTTTTCCAGCTCGGCGGCCTCTCTAGCCAGCGAGGGGAGGTGCTTCCCCGTCTCCCCAGCCTCAGGCTATCAGCCTCCTGTGGTCCAGGGAGGCGGGTGAGCGTCTGCTGCAGGGACCCTGCCAAGCGGCCAGTGCCCACAGGGTGTCCTTTTGTGGCACTTACCAGGAGCTGTGTCCAAGTGGGGTGTCCTGGGGCATTTCAAGATCCCTGCAGGCAACAGGAACACCATCAGGTTTTGCTTCCTGTTTCTCATCAGGCAGACTAGGTGCTTCTATGGACACAATCGCTGATGTAGGTTGGGGGTGACTCTCTTGCCTAAAGGACAGTAAAGGCACTGACCTGGCATTTCTGTTGATACAAGCCCAGGTGCGCCCGGGGCTGTCCTGGTTCGGGTGTCTCATTCAGGGCTGTTCTCCACGCTCCTCTCCCTCACCTTTTCTTTCCCGTTGGGAACTGAGTCTTCGGGGTTCCGCCCCCTGAATTTGGCCCCCGCTGTCACCACTGCTCCCGTTTATCCCACCATGCCTCTTCCCCCCAGCTGCGGCCAGCGCCTCCCCGCCCCCCCACCCCAGGAGCTGCCTTCCTGGTGTTTCAGAGGCAGCTGGGGCTCCTCCACGGGTGAGGGTGGGCTGCAGAGAAGTAACTTCAAGGGCTCCCTCCTGCCGAGGGTCTCTGTTGTGGCCAAGCACACCAGACAGCTCATGCCTCGGGATCCAAGTCCCATTCCGGCTGGAAGGGCGCCTCGGGATCCGATTCCCATTCCGGCTGGAAGGGCGAGCCGGGCTGTCACAGGGCTCCAGGTGGCCTCCTACCTACCCAGCCCCAGAGCCAGGGTTGTGGTTCCCCATTCACCTTCTGTCCCAAGCCTTAGGCCCGACAGCAGAGGGTGTGGGGTGAGAAAAGACACCATAAAAGGGGCCCACAGGACTTCCTGGGAGGTCCAGGGGCTGAGACTCCACGCTCCCAGCGCAGGGGGCCTGGGTTCCCTCTCTGGTCAGGGGACCAGACCCCATGCGCCACGAGTGATTGTTCACCTGACGCGATGAAGCCCGAAGATCCCACGTGCTGCAACAAAGACCTGGAGCCGCCAGACATATGAGTAAGTAAAGGCGGGCTCCACAGGGGGGCCTGGGGCTGGAGAGACCTCGAGCACTGAGTTCTGTCTGCTGACATTGTCCCCGAGGAAAAAAAACCAGCCCCGAGAGCCAGGAGCAGGCCTGGCCCTCAGAGTTCTGTGTTCTCCTGCGGAACGTAAACGATCACAGACGGGCAGCCTCAGACCAGGCCACCGTGGGGCCGATCATCAAGAGAGAGCCTGTCCACCACTGCATCTGAGCCCGAACAGCAGCATCCACATCACCCAAGCCTAAGGATGACCACGCTTCCCTACCCTCTCCTGGCCACAGAACTAACTTCCTCCAATCACCATTCTCACCTGTCCCGAGCTCCCGCCCTGCACCACCACCATAGACGAGGTTTACTGAGACACCTGGTCGCAGAATCACCTGCCCTTCCTCAAAGCAGCCAATCCAGGGCAAAGCCCACCTCCCCAGACCCACCTGTCAGCCAGCCACACCCTCCCTCCCACAAGCCCTGATGTCCCAGGCCATTCACCTAGGCAACAACAGTTCATCCACCTGTCCCCCATGGGGGCATTGTTTCTGGTCTTTGAAGAACATAAGACTATGAGAATCTTTAATGATTTAATGGGGGATTTCACTAGTTTTGATGTGAGTGAGTGACTGAAGTCGCTCAATCATGTCGAACTCTTTGCGACCCCGTGGCTGTAGCCTACCAGGTTCCTCCATCCATGGGATTTTCCAGGCAAGAATACTGCAGTGGGTTGCCATTTCCTTCTCCAANGGGGGATTTCACTAGTTTTGATGTGAGTGAGTGACTGAAGTCGCTCAATCATGTCGAACTCTTTGCGACCCCGTGGCTGTAGCCTACCAGGTTCCTCCATCCATGGGATTTTCCAGGCAAGAATACTGCAGTGGGTTGCCATTTCCTTCTCCAAGAGATCTTCCTGACGCAGGGATTGAACCCGAGTCTCCCGCATTGCAGGCAGACCTTTACCATCTGAGCCACCAGGGAAGTCCCAGTTTTGACGTGGCTGGGTTTTAAGAAAGATTGGCTCCTTCCCCAAGGCTGGCAGAAGCCCTGTTCAGTCTTAGAAATGGATAAACACATTTTTCTCTTTAGATGGTGCCGCAGGCGCTGTGAGTCGGGAGGCAGTAGCAGAGGACCCCTCCCCCGTCACCGCACCAGCTTGGAAAGGAAGCTGGCCTCCGGTGTCCCTGCCCAGGAATGCAGCCACCTCCTTTACCGGCAGGTAAGGGGAGGGGAAACCCAGGTAGGCCCAGGTGCAGCTGGGGACAGCAGTATAGTTCTTCAACTTTTCCAAATTACATTTCCCACAGAGCCTTCAGGGCCTACTAACTTAAAAGCAAACAGCAGCAAGGACAAAAAGCCAGCCCCTAACTTGGGAGACACAGAGTGCTTGCTGCCCAGTGCTGCCTGGTGGGAGGAGGTGACTCCCCAGGGTCACACGGCCAGGGAAGGGCAGAGGCTCGCTGGGGTCTGGTGCCCTGACTTCTCATTCATTCAGCTCTTCACAATGCCCCGTGCTGTCTCTCGCGGAAAAGGCAGGGGAATACCAGATCACTGTGGGATTCAGGGGTTGAAACTGGAGGCTATAAAATCAACAGACACAGGCTGTCACTTGCCATTCAGAAGGCTTGGGGGGACTTCGCTGGTGGTCCAGAGGCTAAGACTCCTCGCTTCCAGTGCAGGGGGCCCAGATTCGATTCGTGGTTGGGGAATTAGATTCCATACGCTGCAACTAAAGACCCGGCACAGTCAAATAAATAAATGAAAGTAAACAAGAAAAAAAAAGTCTGGGGAAATTGGAAGGTGCACCAAGGAGCGTGCAGGGGGTAACGGCATGAAGCTGGTATCAGAAGACCCGCGCCCGCTCCCTGCTCGGCTGCTTGCTTGCTGTGTAACTCTGAGTTTTGCTTTCTCATCTGCATGGTGGAGATTAAAATCTCAGCCCCATCCAGCTCACAAAGCCATCGGAAGAAGGGAAGATGAGGATTGCAAAAGTGCCAAATCCATATTGCTGTCGTTCGGACTCAGTTGTTGTTGGGTCCGAGTCTTTGCGACCCCATGGCCTGTAGTACACCAGGCTGCTCTGTCCTCCACTATCTCCCAGAGTTTGCTCAAATTCATGTCAGCATTAGTTAACAGTTTTTGCTGTCACTTTAATTTCAAGATCTGGGGCCTGCCCTCTAGGAGTTCACAGACTGTTTCTTGTATGAACAATGAAAGAGCCAGCTTAGGCTCAGTGCCAAAGAAGTGGCATAGATAACGCATGCCCCAGTGGGTGGGGTGACCTGGCTCGTTTCCTTGAGGTGTCTTGTTTTTCTTTGGAGAAAGATCTTTAATTGCTTTACACAGCAGTAGAAAGTATACATTATACATTGCGTGTATGCAGGCTCAGTCAGTAAGGCATGTCCAGCTCTTTGGAAGCCCCATGAACTGTAGCCCGCCAGGCTCCTCTGACCAGGTAATTTTCCAGGCAAGAGTACTGGAGTGGGTTGCCATTTCCTACTCCATCCTTGAGGTGTCTTGAAGAATGAGTTGACACTGGATGGTGGAGGGGGGAGGTGGGGGCAGGGGGATAATGAGAGATGGTTTCAGAAAAAGGATTCAGGGCCAAATTATGAAGGATCTTGGATGCCAGGCTCAAGAATTTGGCACTAGGGAGCCACTGAACGTTTTTGAGGAGCAGTGTGACAAGGGAGATGTTCTTAGAGATGTGACTCTAAGGGTGGTTCAGAAGATGATTGGCAAGAATACTGGAGTGGGTTGCCATTTCCTTCTCCAGGGGATCTTCCTAACCCAGGGATTGAACCCAAGTCCCCTGTATTGGCAGGCTTATTCTATACCAATGAGCCACCAGGGAAGCCACAGATTCAAATATTAAAGACATATTCAACTTTAGTCCTCTAAATAAACAGTACTATACAATTAAAAAAAAAAAAAAGACTATCATTGGAGTCATTGAATCAACTTCATCTGCAAGTCCCTATCTTGGAATTACAGTTCCTTAAAACTTCCAACTGGGCAAAGAATAAACACATCAGGAAGAGAGCAGTGTCCTAAACCTGTAAGGGAGTGAATTCAAAATTGCTTTTGAAGAAACACAAAAATATCTCAGATTTCTTGTTGCAGTTCTATACGTTTAGGTTTGTTTGAAGACTGAGTCAACCCTGATGTTAACTCACTGTTAATTTCAGGATGTGGGAATGGTGGGGGGAAGTTCAACCTATGGAAGAGGGAAATCAGGAAAACCCATAGTGGATAGATATTTCTCACTGCTACTAATATATGTGGAAAGCTAGAAATATCTCTAGCAGGAAGTATTTGTGGGGTGGTCCAGGTGTGCTCACTGGTAGGGCAACAGGGCAAGGAAATCCAATCCCCATGATCCTTGTGTCCACTGGCAACAAAAACCCCTGGATTGGAAGGGGAGGTGAAGGAGCAAAGCTGGGGTTGATGGGAGGACTCTAAGGAGAGGAGAATCGGAATAGCCTTCAGATGAAGCCTGAGCCTTGGTGAAAAGTCTGAGAAAGATTCTTGAAAAGCCATCAACCAGTGCGTGGATTTTCATTTATGTTCAAGTGACTTTATCTTCCTTGTATTGTCACAAGCAATTCATCTCTGAATGTCTAGATTTCTCCTCTTCCATTTTTTTCTATGTATTTTCTTTTTTCCCTGCAATACAGATCTCCATCTGGTTAGTTTTTCATCAGTTGCCTCCAGATCACTGTTTCTGATGACTTTTTTTGAAAGTCTGACATCCTTTAACCATGACTTCAAGTCATCAGATTTTCTTTGAATGTGGTTAAACTTTTCAGTAACTATGCATTTTTCTTTAATTTGTTCAACAACTTTCCTAGCAGCTCATTTTTCCCTTCCTCTCTAGGGTCTAATCAAAAATTTTATTAAAATAATTGTGGATTCTTATGCAGTTGTAAGAAATAATACAAGTGTTATTTCAGTTTTTAATGAAGTGAAAACTTCTGCTGCTAAACAAAGGAGCCACTAAAAACCTTTTTGAAAGTCTAATGATTGCTGCTCATACTGTCATGTCCCAAGGAAAAGCGCAGATATCCTGAACTTAGGATTTTCAGGGTGTGCTGCTGTAACTATGTCTGACTTCATCAGGAGAAGCCTGAAGCACAAGTCTGAGGACATCCATAGCCCAGTCCTAGTGCCAGGGACCACCCCAGTAGACCCCGCAGGATCACAACAAACCACACAGAACGCCCACGGCATCCACATGGCACTCGGGTGCACCTGGTTGCTGGGAAAGCCCAGAAGTAGAGCCAGTCAAGGGAGGCAGAGACAATAAAGAGCCAGCATGTGCATGGGCATGCCCAAGTTTGCTTGTTTCCTAAAAGTTTCCCTAAACTTGTCCTTTTGTGCCTCTTAATTTTACATCCCCTTCACTATCCTCATATCTCCCTTCTTCCAGAATCCCACAGAACAAGTGTATATCTTTTTGAAATCTGCCAGGCGCCGGAAGCCTCTCCACATGCCCTGTCCCAAGCTCTGCTCCCTCCCCACCCCCAACTTGTAGAGAAATAGCTTCCTTGCATTTATTGATAATGTTATTGCTCGAGTGGTCATTCCTGGACCTCATGGTTTAGCCTAGCCTAACCTTTCAGTTAGGTTCTTTAAGCCTCTCTCTGTCTACAGATTCTCTCTTCTGTTTTTTGAATTAATTAAATAATTTATTTGGCTGTGCCAAGTGTTCGTTGCAGCATGTGGAATCTAGTACCCTGACCAAGGATCAAACCCATGCCCCTTGCACTGGGAGTGCAGAGTCTTAGCCACTAGTCCACCAGGGAAGTCCCTATTCTTTTCTGTATGAGTTGCCTAATGAGGACCCGGGGTCACTGATTGTCATGGATCCCATGGTAGTGCGTTTTGCTGATTGCAGAGTCATAATACGGTTTAGTGTGTTTCTCTGTCCTCTGTTTTCTGAACTGAAGGTTAGATCAGAGTCAGACACAGTCGCCCGAGTGAGACATCAGTCTGATGTTGATATCTCTGTGGTTGATCAAAGTCAGTAAAGAGGTTAGAAGACTGCAGCTTCTCCCCTTCAGAGACCCCCTCCAACCCCTACTCCTGTGTCTGCTGCCCACCCTTGTCGTTCCAGGAGAGGGGCCACCTAGACATGGGATATCCTTGCCCCAAAAGAAGGCAGACCCACAGCTCTGTGAAGGCAGGGGACAATCTCACAAAAGGAAGATCGGGCCTCTCCTCTCCATCCTGCCATCCTGCAGCCTCCTCCTGAAAGGAGAGGTGGTGGGAGGGTGGCCCGACTCCACCCTGCCCTAGGGGCACACCCCCTGTGTCTGGGAACAGTTTCCATGCCTCACACTGAGGAGCCAGTACACCGGCCACTTTCTTCTTCCTTTACAAGGGAGAGTGGCTTTAGAGGGAGGGGGCAATGGCACCCCACTCCAGCACTCTTGCCTGGAAAATCCCATGGATGGAGGAGCCTGGTAGGCTGCAGTCCATGGGCTCACTAAGAGTCGGGCACCACTGAGCAACTTCACTTTCACTTTTCACTTTCATGCATTAGAGAAGGAAATGGCAACCCACTCCAGTGTTCTTGCCTGGAGAATCCCAGGGACAGAGGAGCCTGGTGGGCTGCCATCTATGGGGTCGCACAGAGTCAGACACGACTGAAGCGACTTAGCAGCAGCAGCAGCAGCATGGCTTAGAACCAAGTTCAAATCCCTGTTTTGCCCTCTGGTGACCTTGGGCAAATTACTTGGCCTGTCCGAGCCTCTGTTTCCCCATCTATACAGTGCAGCTAATAATGCCTAGCTAGAAACTTTATTAAGAGCATATCTGACAATATGTTCATGTTGTATGAGTTAACTTCTGTATAAAATCTGACCAATAGAGATACCTACCTGATAAGGTGATTGTGATCATTAAATGAGGTAAAGCATTTACAATCCATGNTGGGAAGAGGCTGCAGGGAAGCACAGAAGGGAAGAGCTGAGGGTGTGGACTAAAGAGAATATGCGGGGTGGGAGGACTGAGGAAAGAGGTGGCTTCATTGGGTAACAGGTCTTGAGAGCCAGGAGCAATTCTCAGCTGACCAGCAGGGGGCATGTGTGTAAAAGGGGTTTGAACCTTTAAAGCAGAATTAAGTAAACCTTGCTAAGTTATGTTAACTAAAGTATTTTTCCAAGAGCTGTTCAGTAAGGTCATATCATTCATGCCTATGAAATAATACTGTTTCCATGTAACAACTGTGTATCGAGAAAGTCACTGGTTTGCTTCAGTTCCTGAATCTTGTACTCAGAATAAGAATGAAAATAATTCTGGACTTCCCAGATGGTCCAGTGGCTAAGACTCCACGCTCCTACTGCAAGGGACCCAGTTTGATATCTGGTCATGAAACTAGATCCCACATGCTGCAACTAAGACCCAGTGCAGCCAAATAGATATAAATAAATAAATATTTTTTAAGAAGAAAATAATTCTACCAGACTTATAGGCAAACTCTTCTCATACACAATCTTCCCCCAGGCAGAAATGTCTCCACTGCACCCAGAATTCCCCTGCTTTTCCACTGTTGCACAGTCCAACTCTGTGACCCCATGAACTGTAACATTCCAGGCTTCCCTGTCCTTCACTGTCTCCCAGACTTTGCTCAAACTTATGTCCATTGAGTTGCTTTTCCATTAACCAGGGATGGAACCCCAGTCTCCTGCATTGCAGGGAGATTCTTTATGGACTGAGCTACCAGGGAAGAAACTTTTCATTAAGTCACCCAATACTGAAGGAGCATTAGTGGTTTGACAGCACCGGGGGCTGAGTCACACCGCTGAGCAAGACAGGAAAGTAAGTCCTTGCCCTGCAGAGTCCAGTTTGAGAGAGATGAAAAAGGAACATTCTCAGAGGTGGGTGAGCTCAAAGGGCAGGCTGCTCTGGTGGACCCTTGGAGGGGCCACGAAGAGCCTGGAAAGAGCTGACTGTGGCCCGGCAGGGGTTCTGGATGGGTCGGAGGCAGTGGTCGAGAGAGCCGGCTCTCTGGGTTGTGTCTGAATAGAGATGCTCAGGATTACAGGGCCAATATGATTTACTCGGGGCATGGGAGGGCTGGTTGCTGGGCACAGGTGATTTCTCTTGGTCTAGAAGGAGCTCAATCCCCAAAGCGGGTCTTGGTGACATGTCTGGGCTGCTCAGGTCAGGTTGGGCCCCTCGCCCCAAGCTGGCCCAGTGGAAACCCTTGAAGATGTGTTTCAGCAAGAACCATGAGGGACTTCCCTGGTGGTCCAGTGGCTAAGACGCCATGCCCGATGCAGGGGGCCCAGGTTCAAACCCTGGTCAGGGAACTAGATTCATGCATGCTGTAAATAAAAGATCTCTTTTCCTGCAACGAAGGTCCTCACGTGGCAACGAAAGAGCCCACGTACCACGGCTAAGGCCGGCGCAGCAGAATCAGTGAAATTTTTTTTTTAAACAAGAACCAAGAGCTTCAGAGGCTAAAGCTGGGGGTTGTCTTCTTCCCTTCGTCTTGACATTTCAGTTCTTCCTTTGATTGCACGAAACACCACTTGTCTCCTTCCTGTGACTCCGCTACTATTTTTAGTCAGCTACACACAGTTGGCCGCAGTTCTAAGAATTTTAACATGTACAAGTTCACTCAGGTTACAGTCTGGAGAACAGATGGGAGAAGGAGCATCCAGACAATAGCTGGTAGTGTTTGGGAGAGAAAAGAGGTGTTTGGAAGGGACGTTGACAGGACCTGGCGGGGAGGATGAGTGAGGAGGCGACGTGAGAACTCAGGTTTCTGGGAGGAGGTGCCGTTTATGCAAGGCTGAAGGGAAGAGGATGACTTTAGTTTTAGAGATGCTGAGCTTGAGGAATCTAGTGACACCCCAGCAGGATGTCAGGTTGGCCCTCAAGGATCTGCAGCTGCACTGTGACATAGACTCGAGGACCCATGGCATGCAGCTGGGAAGGAATGCTCCCAGAACTTGTCTGAGGGTGGGGACCCCGAGGAACAACAAGAGGGTGGGAAGGGACAGGCAGAGGAGCGAGGTCTCTCACGGAAGGCTCAGCATCTCAGGGAAGCCGGGATGCAGGGATGAGTGACCAGAGCTTCACGCGATCCTTGAGCTCAGTCTTGAAGGGGCTCTGGGATTCACAAGCAGGGGCTGGGATGGGCCTGGTGACAGCAGGGTCAAAGTGCGGCAGGGAAATCCGAGATGAAGTGGATCAGCCGTGAAGGCAAGTCTTCTAAACAGGGGGGGTTAGGGAGAGAAGAGAGAGAGAGTGGCTTCCAAGGGCTGTGCCCCCAGCTGAAGGCTATTACTTTTTATAGGCTTCCTTCCTTCCTTCCCCCATTCCACCCATTGGGTGCTCACTGTGTAACTTAGCTGTTTGAGGTCCTGGAGACACTTTCCTAAACAAGATGTGTCAGTCCTGGTTATCGCGGGACATAACGTCCAGTCGTTGCTAGAGGAGAAAGCATCTTTCTTGAATAGTTTTATTGAGGCCTAATTTACATACCAGGGCTTCCTTGGTGACTCAGGGGTAAAGAATCCACCCGCTAATGCAGAAGACCCGCGTTCCATCCCTGAGTCCGGAGGAGACCCAGGAGAAGGAAATCGCAACCCACTCCAGTATTCTTGCCTGGAGAATCCCTTGAACAGAAGAGCCTGGCAGGCTACAGTCCATGGGGGTCGCAAAGAGTCAGACATGATTTAGCGACTAAAAACAACAATTTCCATATTATGTACTTGTGTTTAGTTGCTCCGTCATGTCCGACTCTTTGTGACCCCGTGGATTGTAGCCCACCAGGCTCCTCTGTCCATGGAATTCCCCAGGCAAGAATACTGGAGTGGGTTGCCATGCCCTCCTCCAGGGGATCTTCCTGACCCAGGGATTGAAGCCACTTCTCCCACACACTCATTTTAAGTGTATAATTCAATGATCTCTAGCAAATTTACAGAGTTGTACAGCGATCACCAGAATCCAGTTTAACAACATCTTCATCACCCCCAACAAGACCTCTCAGGCCCATTTACAATAATTCCTTACTTGTACTTCCAGCTTCCAGCAACCACTGATCTACTTTGTTTCTACAGACTTGTCTTTTTTGAACATTTAATATAAATGGAATCTTATAATATGTGGGATTTTGGTTGGTTGGTTTGCTTCCTCTTGTTTCTTCCCCTTAGCCTCACATGCTTGAGGCCCATGCATGTTGCAGTGCATCTCAGCATTTCATTTCTTTTTATTCACGAATGATATTTCATCGTATGACTAGATACACCACATTCTATTTGCCCATTACCAAGTAGATGACATTTGAGTTGCTTTCATTTCTTAGTCACTGTGAGTGATGACGCTGGGACCATTTGTGTATAAGTTTTTATATGGACCAGTGTTTTCATTTCTCTTGGGTGGATATGTAGGCTGCCAAGTCATAGGTGTCTATGTGTGTGTGTGTGCGCTGGTTGCTGAGCTGTGTCTGACTCTTTGTGACACCATGGACTGTAGCCTGCCTGGCTCCTCTATTCATGAAATTTTCCAGGCAAGAATACTGGAGTGGGTAGCCATTCCCTTCTCCAGTGGATCTTCCAGACTCAGGGATCAAACTCAGGTCTCCCAAATTGCAGGCAAATTCTTCACCATCTGAGCCACCAGGGAAGCCCAGGCCATAGGTAAATGTATGTTTAACTTTTTGGGAAACTGCCAAACTATTTTCCAAAGCAATCACACCATTTTACAATCCTACCAGCGGTGTGTGAGGGTTCCAGTTTCTCCACATCCCGAATAACACGTGTTATTTCTCTTTTTAGTTGGAGCCATCCTGAGGATGTAATGTGGGGTCTCATTGTGGCTTTGATTTGCCTTTCCCCGACTCATGATGTTGACCATCTTTTCATGTGCTGATGGACCACCCATTCCTCTGTTTTCTTGGTAGAAACGGTTTTCAAGAGGTGAATTTTCCATTCCCCCTAGGAGACTGGCCTTTTCTGATTCTGCGGTAAGAAAGTTCTGTTGGCTCTTCCATGAAAACTTCCCTGATTCTCTTGTCTTTGCTGGTCTTCCTTTTCTCTTAAATTTTAAAGCAAAAGTCAGAGCATATCTGAGGCTTCGGGCCCTCCCAGAAAACTTCCCTGTAACTTAAAATAAACTCAAGTTCCAGTCTCATCCCCACCATGCTCTCCCTTCTGCCCTTTTGCAGGAGCTGTGGTGACCTTTGAGGATTTCACGTCCACCCCTGCCTCCGGGCCTTTGCCCTGGCAGGCCCCTCCCCTGGAATTCCCTTCCCCTTGATCTCCATGGGGCCAGTTCCATCTGATCATGTGGAGCATTTTCTCAGAGAAACTTTCCTGATTATCAGTCTCTTACCATCTTTTTTGACTTTTTTCAAAGCACTGATTACTAGGCAAAGTTATCTTAGGTATTTCCTTGCTTTTTTACTTTCTCCATCACAAAACTATCAACTCCGCAAGGGCAAAACAGCCCTTGCCGATCGATGTGGCACGTAGAGACCATGGAAAGAGGAGTCTAGAGGGCTACAGTCTGTGTAGTCACAGAGTCCGGCACGACTGAGCAATTGAGCATGCACACCATTTCCAGAGAAGTCACTTCAGGGCCTGGGGAGGGGAGAGAGCAGGGTGCCTATGCCAGCCCGGCACAGCTGGTGGGGAGAGGACAGGCCAGGCTCCAGGGCGCTGAGAGCTTATCCTCTGTTCACTGGCTGAGCTGTGGGTGTCCCTCCCCCGAGAGGGGCTTGTCATCTCCTTCAGCACAGTATCCAGAACAGTGGCCAGTGGATAGTAGGTGCTGAATAAATCTTTGACTTCAAAGTCTGACTCTGGAATCTGAGTCTGGGGACGAAGGGGAGCCCCTGCCCACTGGCTGGCTGCATGACCGTGGGTCTGCTCCTTCCCGCCCCCGGGTCTGTTTCCTTGTCTTCATAGCCTGCCTGATGGCATGAGGGTGAAGGCCATCCTTCCTTGTCAGGTGGAAAGAGGCCGTGCCTGAGCTTGTGCACCTGGGCCTGCGGCCCTGGTAGCTGTTGGGCTATTTTTAGCAGTGATGATGATCACACAGCTTTGTTCTCCAATCTGCCGCCTCTGTTCCCACTGTCCCCAGGGCAGCAGACTCCAGACCCTACCCACGGGCTTGCAGAGGACAGCTGGAGTGCAGGGAACGTGGGTAGTGCCAGGGGAGGCTGACCAGGCAGAGGCTGAGGTTGGGTGAAAGCTGAGTCACAGCCTTAAAAACTGAGGGAGGGGGTGTCACGGTGACATTAGGTTCACTTCCTGACAGCATGCCTCCAGGCGACTGAGCCCAAACAGAAAGGCTTTGAGAAGGCAAGGAAACCGGAGGACAGATGAATGGAAAATTTTAATGAATAGGCGCCCAGGAATCCCATCAGCCTGGAAGCACCTTTGGAACACCAGCGCCAGCACCTGGAAAGGCCTGTCCCTTGGCTGGAGTGGGTTTCCTACTTGCAGATACAGTAGGAAACCTCTGGGCATCCTTCTTCCCCAGCCATTCAGGCCCTGTCCCAGCCTTACAGCTCTGCCTGGGAACCATGGTGCTGGCCCTACAATCTGACATCCTCTCCTCCCTGTCCCCACCCATCAAAATCCTGCCCATTCCTGAGACCCAGTTAACAGCTCCATGTCCTTGAGGCTTTAAACCATCTTCTGGTTCGGCGCCTGCCACTGTCATCTGCCTGCCCTCGATTTTTCAGTTCACGTTTAACTCGCTCTCACCTCTCTCTCCTCAGTAAATCATCCTGCCCTTTTCCCCCAGCTTGAGTCCGAGTCTGATGGCCTCAAACATTTTCATATAACTCCTCACATGTTTATCCAAATTTCTTATAGATGCTTTTTCTGATCTCGGAGTTCAGTGACACCAAAGCCTGTAAATACGAAACAATTCCTTACTGGGGGAAAAAAAAATCACCATTCCTTAATATTTCCCCAAATGAGAGCTTGTTCTTGCTGTTCTGTCATTCAGTTGTGTCCGCCTCTGTGACCCCACGGTCTGCAGCACACCAGGCTCCTCTGTTCTTCACTGTCTCCCGGAGTTGGCTCAAATTCATATCCATTGAGTCAGTGATGCTAACCAATCATCTCATCCTCCGTCATCCACTTCTCATCCTGCTCTCAATCTCTCCCAGCATCAGGGCCTTTCCCAGTGAGTCATCTCTTCACATCAGGTGGCCAAAGTATTAGAGCTTCAGCTTCAGCATCAGTCTTTCTAATGAATACTCAGGGTTGATTTCCTTTAGGATTGACTGGTTTGATTTCCTTGCTGTCCAAGGGACTCTGAAGAAGTCCCTTGGACTTCTCCAGCGCTGTAGTTCAAAAGCATCAGTTCTTCAGTACTCAGCCTTCTTTATGATCCAACTCTCACATCCGTACATGACTACTTGGAAAACCATGGCTTTGACTAGATGGACCTTTGTCAGCAAAGTGATATCTCTGCTTTTTAATACATTGTCTCAATTTGTCATAGTTTTACTCCTAAGGAGCAAGCGTCTTTTAATTTCATGGCTACAGTCACCATCTGCAGTGATTCTGGAGCCCATGAAGATAAAATCTGTCACTGTTTCCACTTTTCCCCTTCTATGTGCCATGAAGCAATAGGACTGGGTGCTATGATCTCAGTTGTTTGAATGTTGAGTTTTAAGCCAGCTTAAGCCTATGACCTTGACCAAGTTATCTTACTCCCCTGAGCCTCAGTTTCCCCAAGTGCAAAGTGGAGCTGGTGTAAGGAAGCAGGAGTTCTCGTATATAAAGCACAATCACAGGGCTGTCCCCATGGAAAGGAGTCCTTTGGGTGGCAGCTGTGATTGGTATTGAGGGCTGGGAGAAGTCAGGGCCAGTTCAGCCCCTCGGGTCCTCCCCGGGCACCCCACAGGTGGTGTGTCCCAGCAGGTGCGGAGTGAAGACTGCCTGAATGAGGGTGCGATAGCAGTCTCCCAGGCCTGGTCCCCGGGAGGGCCTGGCTCAGGGTGCCTGCTGTCTGGGCACCTAACAAGAAAGCTGTGACCTGTAATTAGCAGGGCTGGGCTTGGCGGGCTGGCTGTCCCCAGGGCCCACATGATACTTCCATCAGCCTCAATGAGTGCTCGGGCGAAATCTGAAACCCAAGCCACGGGCTGGAACCAGTTACACAGAGAACAGAGTTGTCACAACAGGAAGGGTGTGTTCAAAGGGACAGTGGGAGGAACCTTGGCTCTGCTGTCTTACACCCCAGGCCAACCAGGAGGTGCCAGGACCCACATACTCAGAGGACAACTCCCAGGAGCAGGCCCTTGGCTGGATACCGCTGACCTTGGTCTTGAACTGTTGGGAGGGATGTTTCCCTCCCACCTCTAAGGATCTGCCTGTGCTCCACCACCTCAGGCTGACAACCCTGCACCCATGGGTCCCATGACTTGCCCCAGACGTGTCCTTCCAGGCCCTGCCATGCCTATCTTTCAGAGTCTGCTGAAATGCTGCTTTTCTTGGGAGCCTTCCGGGACCTCCAGGGCATTGCTTGGACCCTTCAAGGTCATTGTTCACAGGCTCCCCGCTCTGGCACCCACTAGCATGAGTTGCTGGAAAGTGGAGAAAATTTTATTTTTCATTCATGCCCAGCTCGGTACCTGCTATCCCATGTCTGTTGTGTCGGAGGGAGAGAAAGACTTCATGTAGGGAAGGAAGGAAGGAGTCAGAAAGCCCAGGTTCGAGAGGGTCTCTGGCCCTGATGGGTAGAAAACCTCCAGCAGCTCACCTGGCTTCCCTGGGCCTCTGCCTCCTCACCTTAGGAAGACTCTCTTGCTCATCCTTCAGGATCTTTCGGCTTTGATGTTCTGTGGTCCCTAAAGCAGCCTCCTCTTGCCAGTCTCTCCCACCCACCCCACTCCTTGCCCAGTACTGCACTTCAGTGTGAAATCATTGCCCCTCTGCCTGTTACCCAGATGACCACACATTCTGAGCTGCTGTCCATCAGCCATTCTCCTAGAGAAGAAAAGGAACAGTCCTTCATCACACACTCCTGCCTCGTGGCATACATAGCTCCAGCTCAGGGAGCTCAAAACCCATCCAGGATCCACTCTGGCAAGCTCCGGTGTGGACTGACCATTTTCTGCCCAGACCCAGAGAAAGTAGGTGACCACGGACAGTCCCCTGGGCATAGAAACTGGTTGAACTTGACCTGGAGGGGGCCTCTCCCACTCCCTGCCCCCAGTGGGGCTGTCTGAATTGGAGGGTGGGTTTCTGGAGGGTCTCGGACTTTGTTGGAGGCTCCCACTGAGTGAGAAGGGTGGACAGGAGGTGAGGCAGGGGCAGGAACAGGGCCCAGGGAGGAGCAGAGGGCCGTGGGAGTGGGAACAGGGCAGCAGGGTGCGGTGGCCTATGATCTGGAGGGATGGTGCCAGCATTCCTTCGTGGGTGATAATGCCAGTGGGCCTGGCACTCAGCCGGACAGGAAGTCCACCTTCCTTGCGTCGTGTCCACTCTCAGGAGCAGCATCCATGGCTCTGCTCCTTGTGGGGCAGGGTATGCAGAAGAGGGAGAGCGAGATGGCATGTCTGCTGAGGCCTGCCAGGCTCCTCCCTTCCCTTTACAGATGAGGATGTGCCTGACCTGACTGTGTGGCCTGATGCCAGCAGCATCATTGGTCGGGCACCGTGCAAATCTTTTTCATCTATTAAGATGTTTAATTCCTCTACCTCTCCCACCCCACTGTTTCTCTGTCTAGATGAGGACACTGAGGCCGGAAAGTGAGGTGACATGCCCAAAGCTGTAAACCTGTTGCTGCTGCTGCTAAGTCACTTCAGTCGTGTCCGACTCTGTGTGACCCCATAGATGGCAGCCCATCAGGCTCCCCCATCCCTGGGATTCTCCAGGCAAGAAGACTGAAGTGGGTTGCCATTTCCTTCTCCAAAACCTGTAAACCTAAACCTGCTTTAAAAAAAAAAAGAAAGAAAGAAAGAAAGAAAAAATGCTGCAAAAAACAAAGCAAAAAAGAACCATGAACCCCTGAGCCTTTGACTGAGTCCTAGGCTTGATTAATTGCTGGGGGTAAGGGCGGAATCCTTTTTTAGCAAAAGATAAAACTGGACCTGTGGTGCTCAGACCTCTCCTCTCTTCCTCTACCACGAGGAAGGGACTGCTGCTGCTGCTGCTAAGTCACTTCAGTCGTGTCCGACTCTGTGTGACCCCATAGACGGCAGCCCACCAGGCTCCCCCATCCCTGGGATTCTCCAGGCAAGAACACTGGAGTGGGTTGCCATTTCCTTCTCCAATGCATGAAAGAGAAAAGTGAAAGTGAAGTCGCTCAGTCTGTCCGACTGTCAGCGACCCCATGGACTGCAGCCCACCAGGCGACTGGGACCCAATTAAATGCTTAACCAGAGTTGGGGTGGGAGGCCGAGTGCAGTGCTGCTTCTTGTACCACCAGCGTGGTTATGACATAGAGTCACGTACAATCCCAAGCCCTGGCTAGGGCGGGAGCCCAAGTCCAGCCCACCTGGAAGTGCCCATGCAGATGCAGACACCTCCAAGGCAGAGCCCCTGTCTAGCATTCCCGGATGGTAATTCAGCAAGTTAGGCACAGACACACAGATGGAGGTCACATCTGGTCAGCAGAACCTTTGGTAATAGCTGGTCTGGGAGCCAAGAACAGCCCTTGATGGCTCCTCACTGTCTCCAACTATGATTTCAAACGCTCTTTATGTTTTTAATGGCGGGAGTCTTTCCATAACATCCTACATGTAAGCAATAGCAGCATTTTATTGCTGTACATTTATTTTACAAGTATTGGTACAACTTCGTTATAAGTTCAGTTTTGTAACATTTAGGTATTTGTTACAAAATTAACCAAGAAGAGCAATGTCACTTCAAATAAAAAGAATTATGTATTGATTGACCGATTGGACTGTGCCTGGCCTCAGCTGCAGTACACTGGATCTTCTGTCTTTGTTGTGGTGTGCAGGATCTACTTCCTTGACCAGGGATGGAACCTGGGCTCCTTGCATTGGAAGCCCAGAGTCTTAGCCACTGGACTACCAAGGAAGTCCCACAAATGTCACTTTGTTTTATGACTATGCATTTTGAGACTGCTCCAGTTTTTAAAAAACAGTTAGCTGCAGTATCTGTTTTTTTTTTTTTTTCTCTGCTCATTTTATTGAACTGAGTTTATAAAAACCACATATAGCACATTACTAGAAAAAATATTTTATTTTTCAAATACATAATGGATTCTTTACCCTCAATTATTTCTTTTACCTTCTTATTAAGACTAAATATATATAAATATTAATAATTTCATCTTTTCTCAAGTTAATGACAATATAATTGTGATTATCTTTTAGCAACCAAAGTCTCTTTCCAGAGGTTTGAACTTGATATGAGAAAAACACTGTATCAAGTCCATTGTACCTGATTTGGTGCTGAGGTTGAACTGGTGTAATGGTTTGCTCCAGGATCCAGAGGCTACTGTAAGCTTGAAAGCCAAGTGAAACCCTTAGGATGACCTTGGCTGCTTGAGGACCCTCTGGATGGGGGTGAAGGGTACCTGGTTCTGTTTTGCACAGGACGGCTCGTCCTCAGGCTAAGCTGGAATCTCTGGGAACAGTGTGTGTGTGTGTGTGTGTGTGTGTGTGTGTTGGCTGCTCAGTTGTGTCTGACTCTTCATGACCTCATGGACTATAGCCCACCAGGCTCCTCTGTCCATGGGATTCTCCAGGCAAGAATACTAGAGTGGGTTGCCATTTCCTTCTCCATCTAGTTTTATTTTGTATAAAGGAAATCTGGATTCACATTAGTAGATAAGCATGATAACATCATAAACAAAATCTTATTTTACAATCACAGGGTGACTTTCAGTTTATCTGATCCAGGAGCCTGAAAGGCATAAGATGATACTTTGCATTCAGAATGGCATCACTGTAGTGTTCAGGACCTCATCATCCTGAAATGCAGGGACTCAAGGAAGGAGTCCCTGAGGGAGTTCAAATCTTTATCACATGATATAAAATACTTTACGATGTATCACATATGAAGTCTGGGCAGGACAGGTCTTTGATCAGAGTTGCAAAACACCCAACTTGAAAGTATTGGTTTCATTGTTGATACTTTCTCCACTTTGGCACCAATGGCAACAGTGTAACCCTATCCACTTGGAAAAAGTTAGAGTTATCAGTCAGCATCCAGAATAGTGCTTCAGGCTGTGTGAGGCAGAAGAATCAGCTGCGGAACCTGTGGAAAATGTGGTGACCCCAATGCAGAGCATCCTGGAGATGCCCACTTTGGGAAATGCTGTGCAGATGATGCTGACCATATGCTGCTGACTTTGGAAGGCAGTGGTTTCCAGGCCCAGGTGTCTTGCCCAGTGGTGCTGACTTGAGTGTGGTAGGTATGAGGGAAGCCCTGTACTTGCTGGTACAGCTTTATGTAAGCAGATGTGTGGAGGCCAGCATGGAGCAAAACTATTCAAAGGAAGAAAGGCTGGGGTAGTTGCCTCCTAGTCAATGACACATTTATAAGGAATTCAGATCTTTGTACAACTTGGCAGGGAGCACCTCATTCCAAGGTGTATCCAGAGATGTATTCCTTTGGCTCCAACAGTTAACACTCTGATGTCTCCAGAGTATCAACAGTTGGTGCACAGTACCTGTTCTCATTTTGTTTTGTTTTTTAATCACCTTTTTTTTTTTTTTTTTGGGCAGTGAGCTTGGCTTAAGGGATCTCAGTTCCCAGGTCGGGGATCAAACCTTCAACCCCTGCAGTGGAAGCATAGTCTTAACCACTGGACCACCAAGGAAGTCCCAATCACATTTTTTTTTTTCTCCTGGGCTCAAACCATTTTAGCCAGGGGCTTCGGGAGAGGGTCCAAATGCTGGGAGGACGATGAAATCTGAAGCCCTCCTCCAGGCCATCTGCTCAACTTCTCAGCCGCTGAAAGGCCAAACACAAATGTTTAAAAATAATAATTTTACAAACTGCAAAGAGGTCCTTGTAAAACCCTTAACAGCCACTGGCTGTACCAGCTATGTCCTAAGAACATCATAGGAGTGACTTCAAGAATCCTGGCAATTTCTCTAAACATTAGACTCTGTGATTATGCCCATTTTACAGCTGAGAAAACTGAGACCTGGAGTGGCAAAACAGATTGCCAGAATTGCATGGCTACTCGCTGCTCAGCTGCATGCTCCAGCCAAGAAGAACCTGCCTGTCTCCCTGGACAGCAGGATTTCTTGCCTCTGGGCCTTTGCTCATCCTTTCCATTCACCTTGGCTCAGTTAAATATCACTGCCTTCAATATGGCAGGGCTTCCCCAGTGGCTCAGTAGTAAAGAATCTGTCTGCAATACAGGAGACACAGGAGAGTCAGGTTCAATCCCTGGGCTAGGAAGATCTGCAGAAGGAAATGGCAACCCATTTATAGTATTCTTGCCTGGGAAATCCCATGGACAGAGGAGCCTTGTGGGCTACAGTCCAAGGGGTTGCAAAGAGTTGGACATGAGTGAGCACCTGAACACTCACACACTCAATATGGTGACCCTCTGGGGATCACTGGGAGGCCTTTTCTAGGTATGATATCCTTGCTGAGTCTTCCTGGAAGCAAGACAGGACTCAAATCCATCCTACTCTGAATCCATAATCCATCCTATCCCCTGTCCTGCACATTCTCTAAATATTTTAATTATCAATCAAATAAGTATCTATAACAGATTTTGAAATTTTTCTTGGAAGATGTACCTATACCACTGTACAATAACTATCTGGATATTTTATTTTTTTGGAGACTGTTTTATTCTCTGTGAAACTATTTTTAAAATTATTTTATTCATTTGATTGGGCACAGTGGTAGGGAATCCATCCGCCAATGCAGGGGGCACAAGAGATGCAGTTTGGATCCCTGGGCCAAGAAGATCCTCTGGAGGAGAGCTTGGCAACCCCCTCCAGTATTCTTGCCTGGAGAATCCAATGGACAGAAGAACCTGGTGGGCTACAGTCCATGGGGTCGCGAAGAGTCAGACACGGCTGAAGCAACTGAGCACCATTTATTTGACTGCACCGGATCTTAGTTGCAACATGTGGGATTTAGTTCCCTGACCAGGGATTGAACCTGGGTCCCCTGCATCAGCAGTGCGAAGTCTTAGCCACTGAACCACCAGAGAAGTCCCTGTGAAAGTATGTTTTAACTTGGGCTGCCTGTTTATCCCAGTTGTTTAGTGGGAAATGGCTAATAAAGGACCCGTCAGCCTTTGCCCCAGACTTAGGTAATGAGCACGTTTTTCAAGAAGGGGGGAGCAAAATGATGGTAACAGAGCACAACTACATTAACTGATCAGATATCAAGCACCCACACCTACACATCCAGAGCGGCTCCCCTCGCTTTCACCTGATTTGCCCCATTTACTCCTCACCCTGTGTGGTGGTGGGCCCTGTCATCGCCCACATGCTAAAAACTGAGACACAGAGGTACAGAGAATGGCAGTGACTTGCTCAAGGAGCAGAGGCAGGATGGAGCTTCAGGGCTGTTTGGATCTGATAGTAGGGGGCTGGATGCAACATTGTGACATTTCTGTAGGGGTCAGAGTTGGAATGTTCACAGCATGAAAAGGGAAGCTCTCTTGGGAAAAGTCCTCTGATAAGCTGTGGGGACAGAGGTAAGACTCAAAGAGCTGATCAGCGTCAAACTGCTGGGGAAAGAAATGATAGGAATTTTGTTTTTGTCTTTAGAAGAAAGGAGAGAGAAGAGAAGGGAGCCAGAGGCCAGAGGCCTGCCTTGGTCATGTGGCCAGGTAGTGGGCTCAGGGTCAAGAGGCCAAAAGGGCTCAAGAAGTGTCTTGTGTTGCCAGACAGTGCCAGGCTTGATGCCTCCCTGTGGGGTCCGGGCTGTAGGAACCCCTGCTGGCCTCCCCAGTGCTTGGTGTGATGGAGGACTGTGTGAGTGTGTGCAGTTGGAGATGGGATGATGGCAAGGACCAGCAGGCACCTGGAAAAGAGCGGGAGGCTGGAGGGAGGGGTGATGGGGACTTGTTCAGAAACCATGGCAATGACTTTAGATCCTCACAGGTAAAGCGGTGCAAACTGCAGTTTACCCAGATCTCAGAGGCCTGGGAGACCTCAGGTGATGACTGGGTTCTGTACACACGATCCAGAGGTATTCTGGGTGGCAGACTGGCCCCTGTGGGCTGAGTCCTGGAGAATGGCCGGGACTTCTTGACAGTAGCTGGATCTGGCACAGCATGGTGGTGGCCTTTCTTTCCCCCTTTCTCAATGATTATTATCACAACCACATTGCAACCGAACAAATACTTTAGAAAGGGAAAAAAACCCACTCTGTTTCTGTCCACTAGAAGAGACTCTTGTGTAAACACAGTAGCAGTTTTAAGAGTCCCTGCCATTTCCTATCCGGCTTTTCCTTTTAAGATTNTGCATATCTCAGGTTATTGATATTTCTCCCAGCACTCTTGATTCCAGCTTGTGTTTCTTCCAGTCCAGCGTTTCTCATGATGTACTCTGCACATAAGTTAAATAAGCAGAGTGACAATATACGGCCTTGATGTACTCCTTTTCCTATTTGGAACCAGTCTATTGTTCCATGTCCAGTTCTAACTGTTGCTTACTGGCTTGCATATAGGTTTCTCAAGAGGCAGGTCAGGTGGTCTGGTATTCCTATCTCTTGAAGAATTTTCCACAGTTTATTGTGATCCACACAGTCAAAGGCTTTGGCATAGTCAGTAAAGCAGAAATAGATGTTTTTCTGGAACTCTCTTGCTTTTCCCATGATCCAGCGGATGTTGGCAATTTGATCTCTGGTTCCTCTGCCTCTTTTAAAACCAGCTGGAACATCAGGGTGTTCATGGTTCATGTATTGCTGAAGCCTGGCTTGGAGGATTTTGAGTATTACTTTACTAGCATGTGAGATGAGTGCAATTGTGCGGTAGTTTGAGCATTCTTTGGCATTGCCTTTCTTTGGAATTGGAATGAAAACTGACCTTTTCCAGTCCTGTGGCCACTGCTGAGTTTTCCAAATTTGCTGGCATATTGAGTGCAGCACTTTGACAGCATCATCTTTCTGGATTTGAAATAGCTCTACTGGAATTCCATCACCTCCATTAACTTTGTTCGTAGTGATGCTTTTCTAAAGCCCACTAGACTTCACATTCCAAGATGTCTGGTTCTAGATGATTGATCATACCATCATGATTATCCGGGTTGTGAAGATCCGTTTTGTACTTCTGTGTATTCTCGCCATCTCTTCTTAATATCTTCTGCTTCTGTTAGGTCCATACCATTTCTGTCCTTTATCGAGCCCATCTTTGCATGAAATGTTCCCTTGATATCTCTAATTTTCTTGAAGAGATCTCTAGTCTTTCCCATTCTGTTGTCTTCCTCTATTTCTTCGCATTGATCGCTGAAAAACACAGAAAATTGAGTAAGCTTCTCTTTGATATGTGCTTGAATAGAAAGCCAAACTGGCCCTTCATGAAGATGGCTTAATGACAGTTACTCTCAGGACAGAATTCTGACAAATGTTTCAACTAGATGATCAAAATGCCCAGTATTGTACCATAGTAAAACTATGACCATTTCAGCTTAAAATTTTTTAAGTACATATTACTGAATATTTATTGTGGAAATAAAAGTTTCTCAACCAAATATGTTTGTCTAGTGTCTTAAACTTCAAACACTGTTGCTTTTGGATGAATTCTAAAAGATAATTTCACTCAAAAGTATACTGCTGCTGCTTCTGCTAAGTCGCTTCAGTCGTGTCCGACTGTGTGCGACCCCTTAGATGGCAGCCCACCAGGCTCTGCCGTCCCTGGGATTCTCCAGGCAAGAACACTGGAGTGGGTTGCCATTTCCTTCTCCAGTGCATGAAAGTGAAGTTGCTCAGTCGTGTCCGACTCTTAGCGACCCCATGGTCTGCAGCCTATAAGGCTCCTCTCCATGGGATTTTCCAGGCAAGAGTACTGGAGTGGGGTGCCATTTGGTAGTTAAATAAATCAAAATGCTATCTGTTAGTTGTTCATTCTAGCAATTGCCTGTTACGTGTTGACAGTTGTTTAAGCTAATAGCTTCTTTCTTTTTTGGACTAGCTGAAATTAGTCCAGTTTATTGTCTGTTAGTAAAAAGTAGTGATGCAGATTCTGGGAGTACAGCAGTTAAAAGAATTTAAAAAAAAGCTGTCTTCTCATCTACTCTAAACTATAAGCTTGACTCTCTTCTACCAAAATATTGGCTTTTGAAGGTACTTGGGTAGGTATAAATGAGTCTTGATGTTCTGTTGGGGTACCAGTAGAGTAAAAATGGCAATCTGTGAGGGTTTTTTCTCTCCCATGGTACTGACAAACAGCTAATGAAGTATGTTAGTAGCCTAACTTAAAGACTAAAATGCAGCAATTCTTGATCTCAGCGATCTCTGCCTTCCATTCTCTCTCCTCTCCTCTGTCTTCCCCTTCCAAGGCATATTAACTTTGACTTCTCTGTAAGTTACCATCAGAATGCCAAGAGGTACCTGAAATGATGGGATGAATTTTCCTTGTCCTTGAACTTGTAAAAGCAAAAGGATATTGGAAGTAAAAGGATATTGGAGTGCTAGGATGCTGGCTTCAGGACCTACACCATGATAAGTTAAATACTTCAGATCAGTGTGCTTAGAGGGACCTTTGCCTTACAATAACCTCAGGGAGGGACTTCTTATAAAATTTACACCAGAGGGATCTGAGTGCAACATTGTGAAAACAGGAGATAACAACTCATTTGAAGGGGCATAAAAGAGAGACGAGATAAGAGAGAATCAAGTTATATTCTCAATGAAATAGAACTAGTGTGGAAGCTTTGATGGAATCTCTCAACTTTATTTCTTGGAAGTGTATCTGAAATTCAAGTAGACTACCAAAGGTGACATTGTGCCTCTTTAAATTATTATTTTTCTGTATTCACCCAAATTAGTAAACTGAAGATACCAAAGCATGGACCAAAAACATAAAATGAGAGAAAATGTAAAGGCATAGGAGACTTACCAGGACTGTTAAGAATAATTGGAGAAGAGATAATATGGGTGAAAAATATACCATGAAACACTTTGTACCGCTAAAATCTTAAAAATGTTGAGGAAAATATAACAAAATTCCTTTTAGATGTGTAGCTCAGTACACAATAGTAAGGAACATTTTCTCATATGCCAAAAATGAATATCAAACAAAATAGGAGTTATAATTCTTAAGAAACAAGATCATATTGAAACAAGCTATTTAGCTTTTAAACAAATAACAAAAATAACTTCTGGAAATGAAAAGGTACTAACTTAACAACTCCATAGACATGTTAAACAGATTATGTAACTTAAGAATGAATTGGTGAACTAGAAGAAATATGTATAAGGAGCGCCTAGAAACAAAGATGACAAATAGGAAAGGAGGTTAAGTATGTATAGAAGGAATTCATAGAATAAAATACCTAGGAATAAGTTTAACCAAGGAAGTTGAAAGATCTGTATACTGAAAACTATGACATTGATAAGGAAAAAAAAAATAATGAAGACACAGACAAAGGTAAAGATATACCATGCTCATGGTTTGGAAGAATCAATTTTGTTAAAATGCCCATATTACCCAAAGTGATCTACAGATTGAATGCAATTGCTATCAAGATGACAATGGCATTTTCTTACAGAAATTGACAAACAATTCTAAAATGTTTATGGAACCACAGAAGACACTGAATAACCGAAGCAGTCTTGAGAATCAGCAAAGCTGAAGGCATCACATTTCCTGATTTTAGATTATAATCCAAGTTTACAGTTTTTAAAACCATATAGTCTTAGCATAAAACAGACACATAAGTCAATGGAACAAAATAGTCCAGAAGTACAGCTGACATACGTGACCAGCACTTCTTGACAAAGGAGCCAAGACATAACAGTGAGGAAAAAATAATCTCTTCAGTAAATCATGGCAAAACTGGACCAAGTTCAGTTCAGTTCAGTCGCTCAGTCGTGACTTACTCTTTGCGACCCCATGGACCACAGCATGCCAGGCCTCCCTGTCCATCACTAATTCCTGGAGTTTACTCAAATCCACGTCCATGGAGTTGGTGATGCCATCCAAGCATCTCATCCTCTGTCATCCCCTTCTCCTCCTGCCTTCCTTCCATCTTTCCCAGCCTCAGAGTCTTTTCAAATAAGTCAACTCTTTGCATCAAGTGGCCAAAGTATTGGAGTTTCAGCTTCAACATCAGTCCTTCCAATGAATATCAGGACTGATTTCCGTTAGGATTGACTGGTTTTATCTCCTTGCAGTCCAAGGGACTCTCAAGAGTCTTCTCCAACACCATAGTTCAAAAGCACCAATTCTTCGGTGCT
>SJYX01010368.1:91880-106181 GCA_006410675.1 Oreotragus oreotragus
TAGCTCAACTGGAATTCCATCACCTCCTCCAGCTTTGTTCATAGCAATGCTTTCTAAGGCCCACTTGAATTCTCATTCCAGGATGTCTGACTCTAGGTTAGTGATCACACCATCATGATTATCTTGGTCGTGAAGATCTTTTTTGTACAGTTCTTCTGTGTATTCTTGCCACCTTTTCTTAATATCTTCTGCTTCTGTTAGGTCCATACCATTTCTGTCCTTTATTGAGCCCATCTTTGCATGAAATGTTCCCTTGGTATCTCTAATTTTCTTGAAGAGATCTCTAGTCTTTCCCTTCTATTGTTTTTCCTTTCTTATCTCTTCTTGCTATTCTTTGGAACTGCATTCAAATGGGTATATCTTTCCTTTTCTCTTTTGCTTTTCACTTCTATTCACAGCTATTTGTAAGGCCTCTTCAGACAGCCATTTTGCTTTTTTGAATTTCTTTTTCTTGGGGATGATCTTGATCAACACCCTCTTCCAGCAACACAAGACTCTACACATGGACATCACCAAATGGCCAACACTGAAATCAGATTGATTATATTCTTTGCAGCCCAAAATGGAGAAGCTCTATACAGTCAGCAAAAACAAGACTGAAACCTGACTATGGCTCAGATCATGAACTCCTTATTGCCAAATTCAGACGTAAATTGAAGAAAGTAGGGAAAACTACTAGACCATTCAGTTATGACCTAAATCAAATCCCTTATGATTATACAGTGAAAGTGAGAAATAGATTTAAGGAACTAGATCTGATAGAGTCCCTGATGAACTATGGGCAAAGATTCATAAAAACTGGACAACCAAATGCCAAAGGATGAAACTGGAATTCTGTCTTACACATTAGATAAAAATTAAAATGAAAAAGAAAAAATAACTCAAAATGGAGTAAAGACTTGAGCATTACACCAGAAAATATAGGAGGTAAGCTCCTTGATGTCAGTCTTGGCAGTGGTTTTATGGATTTTACAACAAAAGCAAAAATAATCAATTATATCAGTCTAAAAAATTTCTGTCCAGCAAAGGAAAATCAACAACATGAAAAAGAAACCTACTGAATGGGAAAAATATTTGCAAATCATATTACTGATAAGATATTAATATATAAAAATATAAAGACTTAATAAACTTAGGAACAAACAGCCCAATTTAGAAACAGAAGATGTGAATAGACATTTTCCCAAGGAAGACCTACAACAGGTACATGAAAATGTGCTCCGTATCCCTAATGCAAATCTAAGCCATACCTGTTAGAATGACTCTTATCAAAAGGGTAAGAGACACAAAGAAAACAGTCCATGTGCACTGTTAACGTGAATATAAATTAGTGCGTCCACTATGGAAAACATGGAAATTCTTAAAAAAAATTGAAAGTAGAACTCCCATATGACGGTCCAATGATGTCACTTCTGGGAATCTATATACAATGGGATTAAAATCAGAATCTCAAAGAGATTTCTGTACCCTCATATTCATTATGGCATTATTTGCAAATAGCCAGGACATGGAAACAGCCTAAATGTTCATCTGTGGATGAATAGATAAAGAAAACGTGGACAGTTAGGCTGTAGATTTCCCTGTTTTTTTTTTTTTAAAATTGAAAGTAGAACTCCCATATGACGGTCCAATGATGTCACTTCTGGGAATCTATATACAATGGGATTAAAATCAGAATCTCAAAGAGATTTCTGTACCCTCATATTCATTATGGCATTATTTGCAAATAGCCAGGACATGGAAACAGCCTAAATGTTCATCTGTGGATGAATAGATAAAGAAAACGTGGACAGTTAGGCTGTAGATTTCCCTGTTTTTTTTTTTTTAATTTACAAAGTGGAATATTACCCAGGCATAAAAATAAGGCTGTCCTGTCATATGGCACAACTTGGATGGATCTTGAGGGCTCTATACTAAGTGGAATAAATCAGGCAGAGAAAGACAAATACTCTGTCATCTCACTCATAGAAATAGAGAACAAATGGGGTGCTTCCCACAGCCTGCAGGGTAGAGACTAGGAGAAATGAGTGGATGAGATCAAAAGGTACAAGCTTCCAACTGTAAGATAAATGAGGTCTGGGGATGAAGTGTACAGTATGGTCGCTATAGTTAACAATACTTTATTGTATATTTGAAAGTTCTAAGAGAATAGATTTCACCACAAGAAAATGTTTTCATCACAAGGTTTGTAAATAACCCCTGTATATAAAAAGAAATCAGAATGAAAAATAGAAGATAATTTGGTTTGAATAAAAGCAGAACATCAACGCAATCCTCATGCATTGCTGACGAGCTGAATGCGTAGAGTTGGGTCTTTTCTTAGATGTCCTATGTGAAACAAAATCATGTGATTTATAGAGCCAGTGTACCCGCTTTATGCATGAAATGATGAATGCCATTTTTGGCTTTATCTTGACTGCCGATCAGCAGCGTTTATTGGTGAGCATTTTTTTTTTAAGGAAACTGCAAGAGGAAGCTGCCTCATCTCTTCCCTGGTGTAAACACAATATTCTTCACGTCCCTCCAAGAACTGAAATTAAGCTCCTAAATAAGCATTTACCCTGTAGGAGATAATCAAGAAAGCATGCATTTCTTTAGTAGTTGAAATTGTAGTGTCACAGTTAAGAGATTGCCCTAAATTTCAGATAGCCTAATTTAACCAGTTCTGTGTATCAAAAATATATATCAAGGGATATATATTGGCATTTGTGTTTTCCTGACCGGGAACAAATGAAAGTGCCTGACTTGCCTTTCCTTAGGTGTGGCTTGAGTTGGAAGAGACCAAAGTCTCCCCCTTGGTAATCCTGTAATATCCATCTGTCGTGATATACATATAACCATTTGACTTCCCAGTCTTATTTGATTTGTAAACACCCTTTAGACACTTGCCCTAGCTGCCTCTTGGGTTTAGGTAATTCTGTTTCCCCTTCTGGGCTGAGGAGAATTGAGTTGAGGGGATCAGCTGTCCTACCTCTTTTGTGTTGTGTAGTGTAGAGTTAGAAGGCTAATGGAAGAGGATTTCCTGGTGACTGGTGTCCAGATAAATGGTTCATTATTTGATTTCTATATTAATTAAGATGCAAAAGCTCCTGTTACAGACAGTGAAGTTTTAGTAACTTACCACACTAGTTTTTTTTTTTTTTTTTTTTCACTTAAGAGCCAAGTAGGTATCCTCAGTAGGTGATTTCTTCAAGCGATGCTCCTTTCATCTGGTACCTCTTCATCCTTATCTTAAAGCTTCTGTGTTGCTTCTATGAGGAAGAGTTTTTTCTGTGGGCTAGAGCTAAAATTGACCCACAAACTTTCTGCTCAAATTCCATTGACTAGAACTCAGTTTAGAGGCCACACCTAGCTGCAATAGAGACTAGAATTACAGTACAGCTATGGCTCAGGAAAAAAATAACAAAAGTTTGGTGATTATCTAGTCAGTTTATGTCATAGTTGCCAAATCCAAACAACAAGGAAAATCAGTGTAAGAAATGAAATACTGAGAGTTGAGAGCCAGGAAGATCCAGATCCAGACCTGTAAGAAAGTGATGTGAATGAGAGGTGAGTAGTAATTCCCTGGGCTCAAGCCAAGTGTTCCAGGAGGTCTCTTAATAGAGCTGTGCTGCAGTCCATGGGGTTGCAGAGTTGGACACGACTTAGCAACTGAGCAACAACAAAAACTAGGTATGGATTTGTTGGAGGAGCAGTTAAATGAGCCACATATACGAGCAGTAATGAGTTTCCTTTACTTCTGCCAAATTGCTTTGCTTTGTATTCATTTTTAACCATAATTTAAAATTTTTGTTATTAAAGTTTTACATAGATTATTTCATAGAATTTAGACAGAAAGGCTTTGAAAACTTTGTGCTCTATGTGTTAAGGGAAACCAATAATTTAGCATAATAAAATAACTCCTAAATAGTTATTAGAAATTTGAAAATTACGGCTGTCAACATTTATATAATATTTTATAATTTGTATACCTAACATTTCAGTTTGTGCAGATGTTTTGAGAAGTGTTTAAGTAGTAGTCTTGGTAATTTAGAAGGCAGCTATGCTATAAACTGTCATTTATTTTAGATGATGAAAGTTAGTAAACATAACTACTTCTGTAATTCTATATCTGCTTATAGATTTTACCACTTACCCTGAAAGTCATATGCTTAGAAAATCCAGTGTGTTTAATAGTATTATGTTTTTCCCCCTTTTTCTTCAGAAGAAAAGTTGAAATCATGCATACCCACAGCCTTTTCACTCTTCTTGGAGAAAGGCTGATGTTGCACACAAACACTGTGACTGTGACCACATACAACACACTTTATGAGGTAACATTCTTTAAATGTGTGACGAGAATTTTAAACGTATGCAGTGGAAGCTCTCTATGTGATTGAAATAGTAGTTGGTCATTTAATCTAAAAGGTAGTAATTCTTAAAAAATAATGAACGCATAGTTACATTTTTAAAACTTTGTTTTAAAACCTATCCATGTACAATTATTTGCCAGTCTTCCTATGTTGTGCCAAGGCCTTTTCTTTGAGTATTTAAACAACAAAGTGTTTGTTTCAGTAAAAGTATGGGAGTGAAGAGAGGGATGCTTGTGCCCTATATTTATTATTTTAATAATGGTAGGTTATTTTTAATTTTCAGTAAGTACATTTTTGATAAACATTTATAGTACACTTAAGTAAATGTCCTATCTTCTTTTTTGTTATTTTTAAGTCTGAGCAGAAATGTAAGAAAAATGCCACTGCTGGATGCCATGATCTTTTTCTCATTTGAAAGGGCCATCCATCCCTGTCTCTTGATTATTTTACTCTCCATCCCCAGCTTTTATAAGTAGCTATGTATAACTAAGCTCTCAAGTAACTTATATAATACGTTTCCTCAAAGTTTCTATATTACTTTAGGTTGAACTATTTAAAAGATTTCATTCAAAACTCAGTGTGTTAACCTAGGTCATGAAATTAAGTCATAATATAAAGTGATATCATTATTAAATATAATTTCATTGGGTTTTTTAATATATGCAAGAAAAAAGGTAAACACAGGGTATAGCCTAAAATACAGTGAAAAATCATATATGCATAATTTATATATGATTATTCATTCTTTACTGTGACAGATGTTTATTGACTATGGGCAGTGTGTTAGGCACTTTGCTAATTGCTAGGAATGTAGCAGTGAAAAGGATGTATAGGAATCCTGCACTCATAGAGCTTGGGTGCCAGTAGAAAAGTCAGTAAATGTTTTAGAATTCTGTCTTTCCTTTATATGGACAGCTTTGGTAATTTCTTGTTCCTTAAAAGAAGTTTAACAAAAAAAAACTCATTGGGGGACTTCCCTGGTGGTCCCGTGGTTAAGAATCGCCTTACAATGCCAGGGACATGGGTTCGATCCCTGGTCCTAGAAGATCTAAGCCCATGCCCCACAGGTCCTGAGCCTACATTCTAGGGCCCATGGGCTACAACTCCTGAAGTCTGGGCACCTAGAGCCCGTGCCCTGTAACAAAAGAAGCACCGGAATGAGAAGCCCACACACCACAATGAAGAGTAGCCCCTGCCTAGCACAACTAGAGAAAGCCCAGGTGCAGCAACAGACACCCAGCGCAACCAAAGATAAATAATTAAAACTTTAAAAAAAAAAAAAAAAAACCACCTCATTGGTTAATGACAATGAGCCACATTTTTTATAAAGATTTTTTTTCTTTAGCATTCTTCATTTGAAGTTGTGATCCAGGCTCAGACATTATTTTCTTATTTACTGATTTTCTAAGTTGTTTTTCTTTTTAATGACAAAATAATAGTCAAATGTTTATAGTCCCCAATTTAAATGTTTTAAAGATGTGCACTGAAAAATGATTTCAAACAGAATTCGTTCTTGGAATTCCTAATGAATCTTTCCTTCTATAGATACTGGCTTTAGTTTTGTAACAAATAAAATTTGAAGACTGTAGAGTTAAAAGAGTTTGGAAGTATTTGGAATTTACTGGAAGACCCTTTAAAAGATATATTTCTTTTGATTTGAACAAACAGACATTTTTTTGCAGATTCTTTGTATATCTATAATTTACAATTATGAATTTATTTTCTAAATGAAATTCAAATTCTGTCTTTCAGATTTTGACAGAGCAAGTATGTACTCAAGTTGTACACAAACCACATCCAGAGCCAGATTCTACAGTGAAAATTCAGAATCCAAGTGAGCAAAGAGCAATTCTTTAATGCAGTAGTAACATGGTAACATGTGAAACTAAATCAAAACTTTTCCCAACCACCTGAGTCGGTATGGCATTTATAGTTTAACTTATGACATTTACAACATGCCTACCATCATGCTAAGCATTTAGTTGAAAATCAGCAAATACTATTTGATCAGAAAATATAATGCAGTTATAAGTCTTTATTGTAACTTTTATTTGTTTTCAGTGATTCTTAAAGTGGTGGCAACTTTGTTGAAAAACTCTACACCAAGTGCAGAACTCATGGAAGTTCGTCGTTTGTTTTTATCTGATATGATAAAACTTTTCAGTAACAGCCGAGAAAATAGAAGGTGAGTAGTTTGACTACACTAACAAAGCTTTATCCCATAACTGATCTTATTTTCTCTCCATTATTTTCAGTTTCTTGCAAAGGAAAAATTTACATATCCTATATTGCTAATGTTTTCAATCGTTAGAAAAGGCATTTATGTCTCTTTGATATAGTTTGCATACTTTTATTTTTATATAATTTTATTTAACTTTATGGGTAATATATTTTAATTGTATATATGAATATACATACCCCAAACCCCTAATTTAAAATGTACAATTCCTTTTCCTGGTCATTGTCTACCACCAACAATACTTTAAGTGAAATTAACTGTGACAGATGTTTATTGACTATGGGCAGTGTGTTAGGCACTTTGCTAATTGCTAGGAATGTAGCAGTGAAAAGGATGTATAGGAATCCTGCACTCATAGAGCTTGGGTGCCAGTAGAAAAGTCAGTAAATGTTTTAGAATTCTGTCTTTCCTTTATATGGACAGCTTTGGTAATTTCTTGTTCCTTAAAAGAAGTTTAACAAAAAAAAACTCATTGGGGGACTTCCCTGGTGGTCCCGTGGTTAAGAATCGCCTTACAATGCCAGGGACATGGGTTCGATCCCTGGTCCTAGAAGATCTAAGCCCATGCCCCACAGGTCCTGAGCCTACATTCTAGGGCCCATGGGCTACAACTCCTGAAGTCTGGGCACCTAGAGCCCGTGCCCTGTAACAAAAGAAGCACCGGAATGAGAAGCCCACACACCACAATGAAGAGTAGCCCCTGCCTAGCACAACTAGAGAAAGCCCAGGTGCAGCAACAGACACCCAGCGCAACCAAAGATAAATAATTAAAACTTTAAAAAAAAAAAAAAAAAACCACCTCATTGGTTAATGACAATGAGCCACATTTTTTATAAAGATTTTTTTTCTTTAGCATTCTTCATTTGAAGTTGTGATCCAGGCTCAGACATTATTTTCTTATTTACTGATTTTCTAAGTTGTTTTTCTTTTTAATGACAAAATAATAGTCAAATGTTTATAGTCCCCAATTTAAATGTTTTAAAGATGTGCACTGAAAAGTGATTTCAAACAGAATTCGTTCTTGGAATTCCTAATGAATCTTTCCTTCTATAGATACTGGCTTTAGTTTTGTAACAAATAAAATTTGAAGACTGTAGAGTTAAAAGAGTTTGGAAGTATTTGGAATTTACTGGAAGACCCTTTAAAAGATATATTTCTTTTGATTTGAACAAACAGACATTTTTTTGCAGATTCTTTGTATATCTATAATTTACAATTATGAATTTATTTTCTAAATGAAATTCAAATTCTGTCTTTCAGATTTTGACAGAGCAAGTATGTACTCAAGTTGTACACAAACCACATCCAGAGCCAGATTCTACAGTGAAAATTCAGAATCCAAGTGAGCAAAGAGCAATTCTTTAATGCAGTAGTAACATGGTAACATGTGAAACTAAATCAAAACTTTTCCCAACCACCTGAGTCGGTATGGCATTTATAGTTTAACTTATGACATTTACAACATGCCTACCATCATGCTAAGCATTTAGTTGAAAATCAGCAAATACTATTTGATCAGAAAATATAATGCAGTTATAAGTCTTTATTGTAACTTTTATTTGTTTTCAGTGATTCTTAAAGTGGTGGCAACTTTGTTGAAAAACTCTACACCAAGTGCAGAACTCATGGAAGTTCGTCGTTTGTTTTTATCTGATATGATAAAACTTTTCAGTAACAGCCGAGAAAATAGAAGGTGAGTAGTTTGACTACACTAACAAAGCTTTATCCCATAACTGATCTTATTTTCTCTCCATTATTTTCAGTTTCTTGCAAAGGAAAAATTTACATATCCTATATTGCTAATGTTTTCAATCGTTAGAAAAGGCATTTATGTCTCTTTGATATAGTTTGCATACTTTTATTTTTATATAATTTTATTTAACTTTATGGGTAATATATTTTAATTGTATATATGAATATACATACCCCAAACCCCTAATTTAAAATGTACAATTCCTTTTCCTGGTCATTGTCTACCACCAACAATACTTTAAGTGAAATTATGCTAGATTTGCTCAGATCATCTGTGCTTTTCCTAAGGTGGTCTGATAACTGATTATTGTCATGTATTTTTAAATTGTTTGGCTAGGACATGGGGTACAGTTTGGAACCACGGTTCCTGCATGAATTAAATTTATCAAATATTGATTGAATGTCTGCCATATATAAAGCACTATGCTGCACAGGTTATCTTGGTGTACATTGTATTTGTTACAGTTTAGTGGGAAAGATAACAGTGAAACGATGATTAATTTATAATGTGTTAAGTACATTGTGAGTACTACATGTGATGAGGAAGTAGGGAAGCAATAACTAACTGGAAGTGTTGGGAAAGCAATTTTAAATTATGGATTTATCTATGTAGAAAAATGGAGAAAGTCATTCCAGGTTAGAATATTAAATGTACAGAATGACTGTATACTTTGATTTACCTAAGTCAGATCATATTTTCGCTATTTATCTCAAATAGTAAATTCTAATATAATCTAAAATTTTTTAATGAGTTTCTGTTCCCCTCCCCACCCCCGACAAGATGCTTATTGCAGTGTTCAGTGTGGCAAGATTGGATGTTTTCTCTTGGCTATATCAATCCTAAAAATTCTGAGGAACAGAAGATCACAGAGATGGTCTACAATATCTTCCGGATTCTTTTGTATCATGCCATAAAATATGAATGGGGAGGATGGAGAGTCTGGGTTGATACACTTTCAATAGCCCATTCCAAGGTAACAAGGGATTTATTAACATTTTACATCACCAGGGTTTCAGCTGTGTATTAAATGTCTGTAAACACTCTCTTGGCGCCATCTTGTGGGCATCTTGCATTATGGCTGATTCCTTTATCACAATTTTCTTTCTGTTCTGTTTCTGTTTTTCTCTGTATTTTAGGGGTCCTGTTATAATTAAATTTTACACTCTAGATGTGACCCCCACATATATTTTATAGGATATCTGGGAACTTATGTCTGAGTCTTTTAACTCAAACATCTGTACTGGGTCTTATAAGAATGTTTCATGAAATAGAGTCTGATATATACATTTTAAGCCTTTCTAAATTGGAAAGTGTTTTTAAGTGAATAATAAATACATTTAAAGTACTGAAGTTTAGTGTTGTTCTTAATTGTATTATCTTTATTTTTAATCCTAAGAATCAGTGTTTGTTTATATTTTAAATATTATCTGATTTTGGAGAAAAGGAAGTAGTGAATTAAAATTTAGAATATGTACATATTAGAGTACAGAAATTCAGTTAAGATTTCTCATCATGTGGTGGTGTCATAGGAAAAGCATAGGTGTCAAGTTGGCTTTTGATCCAATCTCTGCAACAGTTCAATTTTGTGGCATTAGGAAACTCATTTAATCCCTTTGCACAATGGTTATTAGGCTTTATTGGCTGTACATCCTCTAATCCAACTACTCAACTCTGTCATGCATTGTGAAAATAGCCATAGACAATATGTAAAGTTTGAACATGGCTGTATTCCAAACAGAAAATAAGCAGATTTGATCCATGGGCCATAGTTTGCTAAGCCCTACTTTGGGGACTTGATTTTTTTTCTGTAAAATAAAGGGGTTTTATATTAAGGTAATCCTCAAAGCAAGATCTCAACCTTAAATTCTATTATACTATCATTTTTAATATAAATTAATATATGTGTCTACAGGATTTTAAACATTAAAAATTTTAAAGACCTTTATTTCTGTTATTAATTTATATTGTATAATATATCAGCACCTCATTTTCCTCATTGCATTAATAAGTTTGATAATAGTATTTTATGGGGAAACTCATTGTAAGTCTTTGTGTGAGAAATATATATTATTTCTAGCTACACTATGTACTGATTATTCCTAAACAAGACTATATAAAGTAACAAAGTAGTCTATATAAAGATGCAGTGTTTTAACATTTTGTAACTATATATTTATAAATATGTATTTTTTTTTTACCTCACTTGTTACAATAGACACACTTTTTTTTCTTTTTTAAAGTAATATGTAGTAATAGTACTTAGGGGCTTCCCTGATGGCTCAGACAGTAAAGAATCTGCCTGCAGTGAAGGAAACCTGGGTTTGATCCCTGGAAGGGAAAGATCCCCTAGAGAAGGAAATGGCAACCCACTCTAGTGTTCTTGTCTGGGAAATCCCATGGACAGAGGAACTTGGTGGGCTGTAGTCCATGGGGCTGCAAATAGTTGGACATGACTGAGTGGCTAAAACACACACACACTCACACATACACACACACCATGGTACTTTGGATATTGTATATTATTAGCCAGTTCTGTTTTAGCTCAAATAAATGAAATGTGTAGGAGTTCAGCTGGCATATTAACTGGGGTAACATTGAAATACTTCACTTAAAGATATCATTTTATTTAAATCTTTAATGCTAGTTTACCTGTGTGTTGACAAATCATGTTATAAATCATATATGACTATTTTAATGATATTCTAATTACTTGATAAAGTTAAGCATTTGTCTTAGGGTTATTAATATATATTTGATACCTTAAAATTACTGATACCATTTATGCTATTATCATTAGTTTATATCATTTTTTTTTCTTTTAACATGTACAAAAATGCCTTAAGTGTTTTCTTTACCCATTTCTAAGGTCACTTACGAAGCACATAAGGAATACCTAGCCAAAATGTATGAAGAATATCAGAGACAAGAGGAGGAAAACATTAAAAAGGGAAAGAAGGGAAATGTGAGCACCATCTCTGGTCTCTCATCACAGACAACAGGAGCAAAAGGTGGAATGGAAATTCGAGAGATAGAGGACCTCTCACAAAGCCAGAGCCCAGAAAGTGAGACAGATTACCCTGTCAGCACAGACACGAGAGACTTGCTCATGTCCACAAAGGTGCCCGATGATATTCTTGGAAATTCAGATAGACCAGGAAGTGGTGTGCATGTGGAAGTACATGATCTTTTAGTTGACATAAAAGCAGAGAAAGTGGAGGCAACAGAAGTAAAGCTTGATGATATGGATTTATCACCAGAGACTTTAGTAGGTGGAGAGAATGGTGCTCTTGTGGAGGTTGAGTCTTTGTTGGATAATGTGTATAGTGCTGCTGTTGAGAAACTCCAGAACAATGTACATGGAAGTGTTGGTATTATTAAAAAAAATGAAGAAAAGGATAATGGTCCATTGATAACATTAGCAGATGAGAAGGATGAACTTCCCAACAGTAGCACGTCATTTCTCTTTGATAAAATACCCAAGCAGGAGGAGAAACTCCTTCCTGAACTTTCTAGTAATCACATTATTCCAAATATTCAGGACACTCAAGTACATCTTGGTGATGATCTTGGATTGCTTGCTCACATGACTGGTAGTGTTGACTTAACTTGTACATCAAGTATAATAGAAGAAAAAGAGTTCAAAATTCATACAACTTCAGATGGAATGAGCAGTATTTCTGACAGAGACTTAACATCATCATCTAAAGGGTTAGAATATGCTGAAATGACTGCTACGACACTGGAAACGGAATCTTCTGGTAGCAAAATTGTACCCAATGTTGATGCAGGAAGTATAATTTCAGACACTGAGAGATCTGACGATGGCAAAGAGTCAGGAAAGGAAATCCGTAAAATCCAGACCACCACCACAACGCAAGTAAGTTACCCTACATGTGCTCAAAATTCATTGAAGATATATGGAGTTGTTAGCACCACAGTAGAGTAATTTCTTACCAGTCACACCATGTTTATATTTAATTATGGTAGAATAATAAGTTATGGAATTGAGTGGTGTGGGTTTACATATAAAATAAATTCAAAATATCTGAATCATATATCCACCTCTACCACGTTCTGTGTGTATAACTTTGCTCAACCTCTCTGGGCCTGAATTTTCTCATACAGTACAAGAGCTTGTGCCAGATTGAAACATGACCTTTAAGGTCTCTACAACTACATTTACACATTTGTACTCAAGATCTTCATTCTGAATACTTGATTAATTTTAACTTTTTAAGCTTCAAGTCAAACCCTGTTCTATGAATTATAGAGAAGAGGACTTGGAGTCCATATTAAACTGATTAATGAAATGAACAGGAAAGGGAAAAGGGAACTGTTATTTATCAAGTGCTTACTATGTTCTGGGCTTCCCTTATGGCTTAGCAGGTAAAGAATTAGCCTGCATTGCGGGAGACCTGGTTTGAATCCTGGGTTGGGAAGATCCCCTGGAGAAGGGCAAGGCTACCCACTCTAGTATTGTGGCCTGGAGAATTCCATGGACCACAGTCCATGGGGTCACAGAGTCGTCGGACACTACTGAGCCACTTTCACCTCACAGCTGTGTTCCAGGCACTGAGCCATATGTTTTCAGATTTAATCCTCACAGCAGCCCTGTGAGGTAGACAACATGGCTCAGAAAATTTGCAATTATTAGCAGTGAGAGTTTTCCTTATAGCCACATGTATGGTGATTTGTATGAGAAAATTAAAGACTCTCAGGCTTGGTAGTAAGGAAATGTTAGTGCTGCAGTTGGGCCTCACCATACTAAAGCTGAGAAACAGATGATGTTTTCTGATATGAATTTTAATTGTTGAGCTCTGAGTACATACTTGCCACTAAATAATACCTTATGTTTAAGAGTTGAAGAAACTTTTACCCTTAGTAACTTGGTTTTTGTTGCTGTTGCCTGGGTTTTCCGTTCACCTTTTAGTATCATCAAAGAATAATTTAGCATGTGTCCATTAGCGTTACTTTAGAGAGAGTACACTGTACCTCACTAGTGTCTTTGTATTCAAGTAAGAATCTTTGAAAATATATTCTGTATGTGGAAAAGGTATTTTTATTTATTTTCTGTTGAATACTGTCAGTTTCTATTTTTGTGGCAGTTGTGCTACCGTGATAATTAGCAGAGGAATGAAAATGCTAAATTAAGCCCAAGTTTAAAATAAAGGAAACCATGGTACATTGTTTACTGAGCTTAATAATACTAGGTTTACCTGGTTTTCATTCTGAGTTCACAGACCTTTGTCTGGTTTTCTAAATTATAAAAGGCATTTGTTTTTCTCAGTTGAAATATTGTAAGTGAAATACACTTTGACGTTAACTTGAATCTGTTCAAGTAATATTTATTTTAATCTTGTATTTCTTATTATAATTAGTTGATGATATATATCCAGTATTTTTCACTTTGAGTATTCGCTCACTTTCATAAAGAAGGAATGTGGTCTAATGTAAAGACTCAAAGAGGGCTAAAGAGGACCTGATTTTCAGCGTGAACTTTGATGTTAAACTTAAGTATTGGATTGCCTTGCCTAGTTTCTGAAACATAAAAATAATAGTATCCTTTTCTTGTCAGAAAAGCTCCTGTGCAAGCAAAAAATTACCAGGTGAATGATAAAAGCAGATATACTAATCTATTGAAGTCATATGCAAAAGCTTTGCTCACTTAACTGTACTTAACTGTTTTCATTTCTTTTTCACTATACAAAAGTCCATCTTTTCCGTCTCTAGGCTGTTCAGGGTCGGTCTATCACACAGCAAGACAGAGATCTCCGAGTTGATTTAGGATTTCGAGGAATGCCAATGACGGAGGAGCAGAGGCGCCAGTTCAGCCCAGGTCCACGCACTACAATGTTTCGTATTCCTGAGTTTAAATGGTCTCCAATGCACCAGCGACTTCTCACCGATTTGCTATTTGCATTAGAAACAGATGTACATGTTTGGAGGAGGTAGAAATG
>SJYX01010368.1:106307-199367 GCA_006410675.1 Oreotragus oreotragus
GTAAAGAATCTGCCTGCAGTGAAGGAAACCTGGGTTTGATCCCTGGAAGGGAAAGATCCCCTAGAGAAGGAAATGGCAACCCACTCTAGTGTTCTTGTCTGGGAAATCCCATGGACAGAGGAACTTGGTGGGCTGTAGTCCATGGGGCTGCAAATAGTTGGACATGACTGAGTGGCTAAAACACACACACACTCACACATACACACACACCATGGTACTTTGGATATTGTATATTATTAGCCAGTTCTGTTTTAGCTCAAATAAATGAAATGTGTAGGAGTTCAGCTGGCATATTAACTAGGGTAACATTGAAATACTTCACTTAAAGATATCATTTTATTTAAATCTTTAATGCTAGTTTACCTGTGTGTTGACAAATCATGTTATAAATCATATATGACTATTTTAATGATATTCTAATTACTTGATAAAGTTAAGCATTTGTCTTAGGGTTATTAATATATATTTGATACCTTAAAATTACTGATACCATTTATGCTATTATCATTAGTTTATATCATTTTTTTTTCTTTTAACATGTACAAAAATGCCTTAAGTGTTTTCTTTACCCATTTCTAAGGTCACTTACGAAGCACATAAGGAATACCTAGCCAAAATGTATGAAGAATATCAGAGACAAGAGGAGGAAAACATTAAAAAGGGAAAGAAGGGAAATGTGAGCACCATCTCTGGTCTCTCATCACAGACAACAGGAGCAAAAGGTGGAATGGAAATTCGAGAGATAGAGGACCTCTCACAAAGCCAGAGCCCAGAAAGTGAGACAGATTACCCTGTCAGCACAGACACGAGAGACTTGCTCATGTCCACAAAGGTGCCCGATGATATTCTTGGAAATTCAGATAGACCAGGAAGTGGTGTGCATGTGGAAGTACATGATCTTTTAGTTGACATAAAAGCAGAGAAAGTGGAGGCAACAGAAGTAAAGCTTGATGATATGGATTTATCACCAGAGACTTTAGTAGGTGGAGAGAATGGTGCTCTTGTGGAGGTTGAGTCTTTGTTGGATAATGTGTATAGTGCTGCTGTTGAGAAACTCCAGAACAATGTACATGGAAGTGTTGGTATTATTAAAAAAAATGAAGAAAAGGATAATGGTCCATTGATAACATTAGCAGATGAGAAGGATGAACTTCCCAACAGTAGCACGTCATTTCTCTTTGATAAAATACCCAAGCAGGAGGAGAAACTCCTTCCTGAACTTTCTAGTAATCACATTATTCCAAATATTCAGGACACTCAAGTACATCTTGGTGATGATCTTGGATTGCTTGCTCACATGACTGGTAGTGTTGACTTAACTTGTACATCAAGTATAATAGAAGAAAAAGAGTTCAAAATTCATACAACTTCAGATGGAATGAGCAGTATTTCTGACAGAGACTTAACATCATCATCTAAAGGGTTAGAATATGCTGAAATGACTGCTACGACACTGGAAACGGAATCTTCTGGTAGCAAAATTGTACCCAATGTTGATGCAGGAAGTATAATTTCAGACACTGAGAGATCTGACGATGGCAAAGAGTCAGGAAAGGAAATCCGTAAAATCCAGACCACCACCACAACGCAAGTAAGTTACCCTACATGTGCTCAAAATTCATTGAAGATATATGGAGTTGTTAGCACCACAGTAGAGTAATTTCTTACCAGTCACACCATGTTTATATTTAATTATGGTAGAATAATAAGTTACGGAATTGAGTGGTGTGGGTTTACATATAAAATAAATTCAAAATATCTGAATCATATATCCACCTCTACCACGTTCTGTGTGTATAACTTTGCTCAACCTCTCTGGGCCTGAATTTTCTCATACAGTACAAGAGCTTGTGCCAGATTGAAACATGACCTTTAAGGTCTCTACAACTACATTTACACATTTGTACTCAAGATCTTCATTCTGAATACTTGATTAATTTTAACTTTTTAAGCTTCAAGTCAAACCCTGTTCTATGAATTATAGAGAAGAGGACTTGGAGTCCATATTAAACTGATTAATGAAATGAACAGGAAAGGGAAAAGGGAACTGTTATTTATCAAGTGCTTACTATGTTCTGGGCTTCCCTTATGGCTTAGCAGGTAAAGAATTAGCCTGCATTGCGGGAGACCTGGTTTGAATCCTGGGTTGGGAAGATCCCCTGGAGAAGGGCAAGGCTACCCACTCTAGTATTGTGGCCTGGAGAATTCCATGGACCACAGTCCATGGGGTCACAGAGTCGTCGGACACTACTGAGCCACTTTCACCTCACAGCTGTGTTCCAGGCACTGAGCCATATGTTTTCAGATTTAATCCTCACAGCAGCCCTGTGAGGTAGACAACATGGCTCAGAAAATTTGCAATTATTAGCAGTGAGAGTTTTCCTTATAGCCACATGTATGGTGATTTGTATGAGAAAATTAAAGACTCTCAGGCTTGGTAGTAAGGAAATGTTAGTGCTGCAGTTGGGCCTCACCATACTAAAGCTGAGAAACAGATGATGTTTTCTGATATGAATTTTAATTGTTGAGCTCTGAGTACATACTTGCCACTAAATAATACCTTATGTTTAAGAGTTGAAGAAACTTTTACCCTTAGTAACTTGGTTTTTGTTGCTGTTGCCTGGGTTTTCCGTTCACCTTTTAGTATCATCAAAGAATAATTTAGCATGTGTCCATTAGCGTTACTTTAGAGAGAGTACACTGTACCTCACTAGTGTCTTTGTATTCAAGTAAGAATCTTTGAAAATATATTCTGTATGTGGAAAAGGTATTTTTATTTATTTTCTGTTGAATACTGTCAGTTTCTATTTTTGTGGCAGTTGTGCTACCGTGATAATTAGCAGAGGAATGAAAATGCTAAATTAAGCCCAAGTTTAAAATAAAGGAAACCATGGTACATTGTTTACTGAGCTTAATAATACTAGGTTTACCTGGTTTTCATTCTGAGTTCACAGACCTTTGTCTGGTTTTCTAAATTATAAAAGGCATTTGTTTTTCTCAGTTGAAATATTGTAAGTGAAATACACTTTGACGTTAACTTGAATCTGTTCAAGTAATATTTATTTTAATCTTGTATTTCTTATTATAATTAGTTGATGATATATATCCAGTATTTTTCACTTTGAGTATTCGCTCACTTTCATAAAGAAGAAATGTGGTCTAATGTAAAGACTCAAAGAGGGCTAAAGAGGACCTGATTTTCAGCGTGAACTTTGATGTTAAACTTAAGTATTGGATTGCCTTGCCTAGTTTCTGAAACATAAAAATAATAGTATCCTTTTCTTGTCAGAAAAGCTCCTGTGCAAGCAAAAAATTACCAGGTGAATGATAAAAGCAGATATACTAATCTATTGAAGTCATATGCAAAAGCTTTGCTCACTTAACTGTACTTAACTGTTTTCATTTCTTTTTCACTATACAAAAGTCCATCTTTTCCGTCTCTAGGCTGTTCAGGGTCGGTCTATCACACAGCAAGACAGAGATCTCCGAGTTGATTTAGGATTTCGAGGAATGCCAATGACGGAGGAGCAGAGGCGCCAGTTCAGCCCAGGTCCACGCACTACAATGTTTCGTATTCCTGAGTTTAAATGGTCTCCAATGCACCAGCGACTTCTCACCGATTTGCTATTTGCATTAGAAACAGATGTACATGTTTGGAGGAGGTAGAAATGTTTCTTTTCTGTAAATAAGACTACTTTCAGTGGAAAAAAAATGACTAGATTAGTGGAATCACCTGATTATTAAGTAAATTATATCATTAAAAATCTCACATGTATTAAAAAGAACATTGAAGTTTCTGTTGAAACATAAATATTTTCATAAGAGTTATGACCTGGGGTGGTTCACATTAAAAACTAATCAAGAATTTAAGCTTAAATTAATTAAAAAGCAAAACTTTAAAATCTGGCATCACCTATTCTATATACAAAAGAGAATAAAACAAAAAAAGGTTCAATACTGGTTCAGATAAATTTCTACATTTTTATCTTTTAATTTTAAAATTAATGTCATATACTACATTTATTCTTGGTAATAAGATTTAACACATAGTGCTAAAATTTTAAAATCACTTATTACATCATTTTTAGAGCTTGTACTATTTAAGTGCTAAGTAAGTGGACATCGTTTCAGATATAATCACTGAAAGAAAACAACATTAAAAAGTTCAGTTGTTTTATGTTTTTCAGTTTAAATAAATTGAATAAATTTTTAAAAAGAAAACAAAGCCTACTGAATGTTAAAATTACCTTGCCTCACTTCCAGTTTTATTTTGTAATAGCACATATGCAAGAAATTAATCAGTTTTGAAATGTCATATGTTCATGCAGATAAATTAGGAAGCGGATGGCTGTACATAGCAATACCCTATCATCAGCGATTCAAAAAATCAGTGGCACAATATTCTCAACACGCAAATAACTTCCTTTGCTTTTCTTGGTTATCCTTCGAAGATTCAAGGTGGTTGCTTCAGCTCCCAGGATCAATTCAACCTAGGAAATTTCCCTCAACTAGAAGGCAGGACTCTTCTGCGGCTCTCACCCCATTCTTCCTTCCTCTCCTTCCATTCTCTCTCCTTTTTCTTCTCCTCCACTTGCTCTTTTTCTGTTCTTCTACTTTTTCTAAGTGAATCCCCTCATGAAATTCCCTATTGATATCTCATATGTCAGCTGGATCATATGCTTTCTCTAAGTCAATTACCAGCAGACAAGAATGGGATTATAATGATTGGCCTCTACAAACACAGTAGCTGTGTTTTTAGCTGCTCACACAGTAGCTGTGGTGAAACCAATCTTTCTTGTACCTGATGTAGCTCAGCAATAGAACAAAATCTAGATCACATTAGCAGGGAAAAAGAAAGAACTTTACAGAAGTAATCAGTGTCTGCCATAGACAATTTTTAGTTCTGATTTTATTTGGTTAATTTGTCTTTAGTCTACTTATGCGATAGAAACAATGGTCTTTCCATTGCTAATGTTACGTGCTAATAATTTGCCTAGGGGGATGGTAAATAAGGAGACTGGCATACCATGAAATACATTGCTATTAACATGAGTATTGGTGTATGGAGAGACATTGTGTAATTTACTACTTGTGATATTTTAGTAGCTGTTGAGTGAGTGATACTCAACTTTCCTTCTCTTAACATACTGTGTGTGTCTTTCAGTGCTTTATTTCATGGACTCTTATAAAATTCCCCAGACATAATTTTGTGTAATTTAATGAAAATTTTTAAAAGTTTAAAAGATAGATAGCACTTTAGTTTTTAGGACATGAGAAAACATCCTGAGATCTAAGATACAATAGATGATGTTTTACAGTTCTGAAAAGGATAGAATCATTGACAAATTTGATCATGGAGTAAAATTTTTTCTGTTAGAGAATAGTTCGTATTCTTGACTGACAATCAAACTGAATCAGTGCGTGTATTTTTCTGAGAATCAGTATTGTATGTTTTGTATGGCAAAACTGCACTGCTGACTTTTGAGGTCTTTTCCATTTTTTAGTCAGTAAGTACTTGAATTTTTACTGACTCATTTATGCTACCCTATCATGTAACTTCTGTGACTAGCAGTATATGTTTTCAATATGTCTGGTCAAGGCTGGAGCTGCGGTCTGGTGATAAAACAGTTTGTCAGCTAACTATCCACTTCCTCTGCTTTTCAATACCAAACAACTAGCTCTTGGCAAAAATGAATGTTTCAGCCAAATTCATTGACCTAGTCATGTGTCTTTGAATTGAGTTAGGACACTGTAGTGTTTTAAGCAGAAACAAAATAATAAGTTAATATGCTTGGACTCACAAAAAAATCCATGATGAGATGAATGCTGGTTTTGGTAATATGACATCTCAATTGTTGTAAATTATTTTCTTTTCTAATGACTCCATTTTAAATTTGCCTAGCTCTTATTTTTCACTTTAAAAATGATATTAAAAATAAGTTGTAAACTTTTTATTCTTAAACCAAAGAAATGTTCGTTTGTTTTTGTTTTTCTGCTATTTTAGCCATTCCACAAAGTCTGTGATGGATTTTGTCAATAGCAATGAAAATATTATTTTTGTACATAACACAATTCATCTCATTTCCCAAATGGTAGACAACATCATCATTGCTTGTGGAGGAATTCTACCTTTGCTCTCTGCTGCTACATCACCAACTGTAAGTACTTTGACTCCATCTAGTGGTTATGTTTTATAATTACGTTATCAGAGCATGTCAGTGGCGTTCTCTACTATAAATAAGGATTTTAACAAGTCTTGTTCACCTGAGAAAAGTTTTTAACCATATAATTTGAAATTACGTACATTTATATTCTCACCTCTTTTAATTTTCAGTGTTGGGTTTCAGCTGTGTGTATTTATGAAAATATCTGATAATTTTGATGAATATAACTTAGGAAGAGCTATAACCATAAATAGTTTAACTTTATTTTCTCATAGTTTATCTCTTCAAATCTACATTAAAATAAACTGTTAAAATTATTGTTCTGTAAATGTTTAATTTTGGAGTACAAGTATATATTTATTATATAACAGAGTTATGCATCTAAAATAGGAAAAAATCATCTTTAGATATTCAGTCTCATATGATTAGCTTGAAATATTATTTTAAGCTATATATAGTAATTTTATATTTCTATTCTTTGAGATTTAATCTTGAAGCCAGTAATTTGCTTTAAAAAGAGAATCGGATGAATTCTTAGAGTGTTTACTTAAAATTTAGGTACCTCAAATAGAAAAACTATAAATGTCATAACATTTTCTATACTTGAAAAATTTAGTGATTCTTAAAAATCTCAAAGAACTTTATGTTAGTCATATAACATCTTTTAGAATTTTTACCTGACACGATTTTGTGGTTCAGCATTTATTTTTAAAAATATAGACTTTTTCTTTGTAAGACATCAAAATCTATTAAACATAAGTTGAAAGATATTCAATGTTATTTATATGTCATTTAACATATAATAGATAAATCAGTGTTTTAGTTGTCATTTAAAAATATATCTCTGATTCATATTTTGAAAAACAAACTCCATAGCTAATTGATCAGATGGGTGAGAATATGCTTCTCATATTAATATCTGTGTTCTTCCTGCCATATTGGAAACTCATCCGTAAGCCCTAAACAGATCACTTTTCCAGAGAGAAACTTGCCATTTTATTAGGATGTCTTTTACTTGTTGAGGCAGTGTTTCCAAACTGATCTCTGGTTTTATTTCATCATTAACAAGCTTTCTCTACATGACTCTTTTTCTCGCTCTCCCTTTTTCATCATCCCTGAAGCAGCACTGAAACTTAAATGTTAGCAGCAAGAGAGTGTATACAGCCTCAGCACACTTCTGCCTCACACATATATTTCTCTTTCATCCATGAATTTATTCAAGAGTCTCCAAAGGCAAGAAGGCTAGTTCAGGAGGGAGTGCAACAGAACAGGTCCTAATTAGGGCCTTCATGAAATTAGCAGCTGACGAAGGAAACAGAATCAGGAAGAAAAATAGCTGATGGTGTGTGAAGGGTGCAGGTATCCTGTAACATACCATCCCTTCTTCTTCAACTCTGATTTCCTCTCGTAACATACCAAATTCTGGTAAATTGAGAGTTGCGTGTGATTTTAAGAATACATGCTAATATTGAGACAGGAAGAGGTTTTTGTCTCTTCTTGCCATTGAAGATTGACTTAATGTTTCATCCTGGGATTTTTCTCCATCATATATTTTTTTTTTGTTTCTGTATTATCATTGTTATCAGGAAATTTGTAAAAGTTCTGTTGAAATTTACTTTAAAGTATAATATTGTTTTAAAATCTTCTGTAGAATAGAAGTGATCTTTATATAAAATTAGCAATAGATGAGAAAAGTTTTATAGATTTGAAATATTTATGAGTTTTCTAAACTAGAAGATCTCCATCAAGACAGATAAAATAATGAATAAAGTGTTAATAAACATTATGAATTAAATAATATACTATCCAAATTTTCTCATTTTTTATTTTATAATGAATGTATAATAAAGATACTGATATTTTGACTTCCAAAATTATTAGTTGTTCAGTTATAACTACCATAGTTCAGAAGTTAAAACTACAGTACTTATTTCTTTAGACTGTTTTCTATAGACTTTGGAATTCATTCAATTGTAGAAACTTTTCTTCATTGTCTCTGTCTCTGTATTTCTGCTATTTTGACTGATTAACTGATTGCACCTGTGCCTGCTTCTACACCATAGCTAGCTTCATATTCTTTGAATGAATTGCTTCCTTAAAAGAAATATCAAGAACCTTTTCTCCCACTTCCTACTGGGAAAAAACATGGTTGGTGCCAATTTTGAGTAATGTTTTCTGTTCCTTGATTGCCTAATTCTCTTGCTAAAAATTTTAATGTAATAGTGGAAAAAAGTGAGCAAGGAGGAGGTTGAATAAAGGAAGAAATTAAAACTGAAGACGTGGAGCTCTTTAACTTAGATATTTGAAGAAATTTTTATTGGAGTGTAGTTGATTTACAGTGTTGTGTTAACTTTCTTTAAATTAGAGTTAAAATATTAATATAAAAAGCTGAAAGATAATTCTGAATGGAATAAGTCAAAAAGGAAACATTGTCAATATGCAGGTTACCAAAGGAGAAAGCGTTGTCATGGATGCCCTAGAATTTCAATACTAGATATATGAGAGAGATAGTGACATTTGAAACTAATGTTTGAGTGATCTGTAACATTGTTTAGGTTTGTGGAGTTTTTAAAAATACTCATATATTATATACAGATATGTATCTAAGGAATACGTATGAGTAATATTGGTATGCAGTGGTTGATAAATGATCATATAATAAATATTTTTGGTCTTGATGGCTATGTAGTGTCTGTCTGACTACTTAAATCTGCTGCTGTTTGCAAAAGCAGACATATATCATAACACAGAGTAAATGTGAATGTATTTCAATAAAACTTTATTTATATTTGATTTGTGGGTCCTAGGTTGCTGATCACTGACTTACAGCACCATTTTGACCTAAAATACAAATACCGTAGTATAATGTTTCAGTGTAAAGCATTAAATTAAAAATTCATTAAAACTTAGTAGAGTATAAGATAAATCCAAGTTTCCTATTAAACAAGAGCTTGCATTTGACTTAATGAGCATTTATCAAAGTTAATTTCAACAAGTTCACTGAATATTGTGGTCATTATATTTTATTAGAAGATATGTAACTTTTTCACATGCAACCAGTTAAATTTTTTTAGCATTTGACACATCTAATGTTGAAATTGTATGCAATTTTGAATGGGTAAGTAGAATGCTAAGTATTCTTTATAAATCGCTATTAAAAGCTCAACCCAGGAAGATACCTTTTCTTTTTCTCAGTATAAGTGTGTATCTCAAATAATTTACTCCTTTTCATCAAAAACAAGCTTGTTTTCCAATAATCAATGAGATTCATACATAATTTTCTTTTCAGTTAGGATATAACTGAAGGCATTTGCATTCTAGGATAAGATAAATCTATATTTTAACCTGACTTCTACCACTTACTAGATATGATGTCAGCCTTAATTTCTTCATTTTAACCGTGCTAATTTTACTTACCCTACAGGAACTTGTGACACTTAGGTTAGGTAATGTCACGAGATGGAGAAAGCTCTTCCTAAATGTTTCCCTCTTTAACTTCCTTTGGGAGCTTTTTATTCAGAATTGTATCATGATAGAATGATCTTCCCATTTACAAAACAAGCCTGTCAATTGTAGAATTCTGAAGTTTAAAATAGGATATTTGAGCCATGTTACTTATTATGAGTGATCCACTTTGATGGCAAAAAGTAAAATGGTGTAATCTTTTTGTCTGCTGTCTCCATGGCATTGGTATAGACGTGGTCTGTTTTCTGCCCTGAGACCTTATATGAATACCATAACTCATACTAAGGATAGCATTTGTGTATTGCTGTTGTAGTGTCATCACATGAAAAAATTTCAGCTGCTTAACCTGACTTCTAGAGAAATACTTCAGTGGAAACTTTAAGGAAAAAAAAGAGTATAGAGATACATTATTTGTGTTATACTGACACCTTGAACTTGATGAATATTGGCGTTTCAGTTTTATCTAGATTATGTGAAATGTTATGTAGCATAGAAAATAAGTTACAAAAATAGTTGCAAGTCTTCAAATTAGAACAATAGTTGAACTTAAATAGCTAAAAAAATTTACAGCTCTTAGTATGTAGCTTGACTAGTTTGGTTTTGGGAAGGAACATTGTTTTTGTTTGGGCTTCCCAGGTGGCTCTAGTGGCAAAGAACCTGCCAGCCAGTGCAGGAGACATAAGAGAGGCAGGTTCAGTCCCTGGGTTGGGAAGATCTACTGGAGGAGGAAATGGCAACCCATTCCAGTGTTCTTTCCTAGAGAGTTCATCCCAGGGACAGAGGAGCCTGGCGGGCCACAGTCCATAGGGTTGCAAAGAGTTGGACACAACTGAATCAACTTAGCCTGCATTATTTTGTTAAATGTTCTTGAGGTTTTGAAGTTAATGTTGCTATCACTAGTCAGTGGAATCCTCTCACTTATTTTCTACACTTTGTTCCAAGTTGGTCATGAATGAAAGCAAGGATTTGGAGGGAAAAAATGAAGATAAACAAAGAGCATAAATCCGCTACAAATTACATAATCATTTCATGGTTGTGGTCAACCATACTGAATGTTTAGAATTTCATTCAGTTTCAGTCTCTGTTACAGAAAAATAATAAAGACTGATATTTCTGCCTTTCCTAATAGTTTTATAATCATAAGAATGAAAAGCAACCATTTCAGGCAAAAAATAAGGAAAAGGACTTAGTTTTAGTTTTACCTTTTCTTACCATTATTAGAAAATGTAGCTAATAAATTTGAAAAAACCACTAATAATTTTTTTGTTTTGTTTTCTTTATCTCATAACACTTACTATACTTTAGTATTCTCAGAATGCTTTTAAATGTTCTCCTATACTCAGATGGCAAAGAATCCACCTGCAATGCAAAAGACCTGGTTTGATCCCAGAGTCAAGAAGATTCCCTGGAGAAAGGAATAGCTACCCATTCCAGTATTCTTGCCTGGAGAATCCCATGGACAGAGTAGCCAGATTGGCTACAGTCCATGTGATCACAAAGAGTTGAAATCGACTGAGTGACTAAGCACAGCACAGCACCCACTCTTTGAAAATAGTGTTTAGAAATTTATGCCTATATATAATGTCAAAAATCAAAGATTAAGAATAGTTGTTGACTTTATCATGAAACTTAATTCTATCCAATTTTTAAAAATATCCTGAATATAATTCTTAGTAATGCTCTGAAACTTGGTACAAAGTCTCTGTGATTATCTTAGTTCACATGCAGTTTTGTTTAGTGTATCAGTAAGTTCTTTTCTAGCAAAGGAGAGTAGTTTTTAAGTTAGAGTCACTCAAATATTTTACTATCTTACTAATTCCTGGAGATTTTGTTCTATAAGAAGGGCTCCAAATATTTTAGGAAACAAAATAGCATGATTCCGTAATGAAAATTTTAGATGGTATTGGTATAGTTTATTTTTCTAAGTCATTTCTGCTTAAACTGATAGTAAGTTAGGGCTTTTACAGAGACATTATGTCAGTTTGTTTATTGAAATGTTTCCTTGGTCATTTTTTAGGAAAAGATATTTATTTTGTAAAACAGAATTTGCATATTTATAATATGTGAACTTTATTTACATATGTATTATTTGGGAAGTTACTCTAATGGAAAAAATAAATAGAAGTCTGTTTGATATTTAATCTTAATCATATGTAATTTATAAAATGAATATCTCTTCTGAGTACTTTTGCTTTTAATAAAATAATCAAATATAATTTTTAGTATATTATTTTGTGTTTCAATTTTACATTGTATTTTCATTTAATTTTAATGATTTTCTTTTCTTGTACTTTTTTTGGTCTGTTGTCTGTTTTGTCTAATGCATGTCCAGGGTTCTAAGGTTAGTATTACTTCAGTAATTTTTCAGGTTTTCAGTTTAAAATTTTATTTTTGCTTATTTATGAAATTTTTGACTTGATTATATTTTGAGTTTCCATACCATCTTTAACATTAGGCATATTTTTGGTATATTTGAAAGATTCACTGGAGGGTTATTTTCTCAATGCACTGATGAATTACTGTTTTATTATTCACACTAATCTTTAGACTAAACTGTCATAATATAATGAAAACAATAATATTTCAGTCATATGTACCATCAAATTTTAACTGGTGCCACTGAAAGAAAATGGGATAGAATATATATTAAGATTTACTAATAATCATATGTGGATGTTCTTTATTTTTAGATCTATATTATGATGTTTATATAATATTTCATCATATTTATAAATTGCTTTTAATTAGAATTAATGGGAACTTCCTTTTAGGTTATTAGTTGTGTTAATAATACTTATTATGTTAAAACTTTATTTCATTTAGTCAAAAATAGCAGTTTGGCAAATTTCATGGATGGTTAATAATGCTTTTATAATGTCTCTATATAATTTATTAATTTAATACTGAATATTTTGATGTTTATACTTTATAGACTCTAAAAGACTTCATAATAAGATCATTAATTAATAAAATAAGTTAGATTTCCCATAATTTTCCTAATTCAAAATGATAAATTTCTTTGAGAATCCATGTATATAGATACCCTAAAATTCTAATATTTTGAAAGTCTTCAGAATGCTTAATAGGCCTAAGCAATGGCCAGATCCATTCCATTGTAAAACACTTATGTTGATAACTGAGATTTTAAAAGGAAGTTTAATATAAAATTTCATTTTTTTGCCTTTATTGTATTATGATAACAGATTTTTAATTCATGCTATGAAATGATGCTGTATATCAGTGTAGTGCTAGCAAATAATGAATCTTTATTTTTAAAAACATCCTAGTAATGAAATTAATCATTCCTTTAGGCCATAGACGCTGAATTGGCATAATGTTATAAATCAACAGTTGAAAAAAAATTGTCTATTTCCAAGCTCCTCTTAGAGGGAATGTTTTAACAATATTTTGATGTTAAATGGAAGGGATAAATGTTGTTCTTTTTTATACCTATTTATAATTGTTTAGTTTTATAAGTGCTTGCTCTAGTCAGCTATCATTTTTCTTACCCATGTTTTAAACAAGAAGTATTGAAGATATTGTTTTTTAATGTGTTTCCTGCTGACATTTCCCTGTTAATGTGAGTGAGTGTATGTCTGTGTAGAATGATGGGTGTGAATAATGTCAAATGGAGCATTAAATAGGAGCAGATACCTATAATACATGCTTACTTTGTAGTTGAATTTATCATTGGTGAAAAAGTAAAGTTAATCAGTATGGCTAGCTTGCCCATTTTCAAATGATTTAAACAGTAGTATTTTTTATTTATAAAGTATTCCTTACTTTTCTCTGTTTATGATGCACTGAGAAAATAAGGCCTAGTGATAATGAACCAGGAGAAGGCAATGGCAACCCACTCCAGTACTGTTGCCTGGAAAATCCCAGGGACAGTGGAGCCTGGTGGGTTGCCGTCTCTGAGGTCGCACAGAGTCAGACACAACTGAAATGACTCAGCAGCAGCAGCATCATAATGAACCAAAATAATTAAAATCTTATACAACATACAATGAAAAATAAAAGAAATATTACCATTGCTTGTAAGATGCAAAGTTATATATCTTACAAAACAGAATACCTTGTACCATTTCCTTCCAAAGCAGAAAATTATGTTTTAGCATAGATAATATTTTAGTGAAAGTGCAGCTTTGCCAATCTAAAATGCTACTGATTCTTCTCATCGCTAGTGTCACTGCTTAATAGTGGTAGAGGAATTCATGATCTTGAGTATTTTTACCCTATATTTTGTTACTCATACAAGGTACCTAGTGGTTTCTTACTCATTTATTCTGAAATGGATAAGAAATTATCATATATTCTAATTGGACTGTTGACAGTTGTCTCCCTTTGATATCAAATGAAAGTGCCATATATCTTTCCTATTATCATACATTCATAGGAAAGAAAAATTAGCATATTTTTACAAATAAGAATGAGAATTTTCAGAAAGAAATATGAGTTGCATGTCTTTGTTAACAAGCTTAAAATGGAACAAAACAACTATAAATATTTACATTGATTATTTCTAAGTGTCTTTATGAAATGATCTTAAGTTTGGAATGTAGTGTTTACAAAGTAATGATATTTAAATCTAACATTGATTTTAAAAATAAATATTTTCTTTATTTGAAGTTAATTCATAGCTAAGTTAATAAACTTGATAATCAACTCTTATACTACATGGAATTACTTTATGATTTATAGCTTATTTTGTTTACAAAATATACTAAATATACTAAACTTCTGTTAACCTGCTGTATGTATGTGCATGTATTATATTTCCAAATTTTAAACAAGATTTATATCTACTTTTTTAAAGACGGAATTGGAAAATATTGAAGTGACACAAGGCATGTCAGCTGAAACAGCAGTAACTTTCCTCAGCCGATTGATGGCTATGGTTGATGTACTTGTATTTGCCAGCTCTCTAAATTTTAGTGAGATTGAAGCTGAAAAAAACATGTCTTCTGGAGGTTTAATGCGACAGTGCCTAAGGCTAGGTAAGTCTGTTAAGAATAATGGTGCATGTTAAATAATTACCTACAGATTATTTTTTGATATTCTGCGATACATAAAGTATCAGTGATACAATTTGATTATGTAATATATAATTACTAAATTAAAAAAATATAATATCATCACATTGGAGACTTCATGGAATAAATCTTTAATGGATTCTAATTTGAAGCTGAAATTCCAACACTTTGGCCACCTGATCCAAAGAGCTGACTCATTGAAAAAGACCATGATGCTGGGAAAGATTGAAGACAAAAGGAGAAGGGGGCGGCAGAGGATTGAGATGGCTAGATAGTATCCTGACTTAATGGACTGTAAATTTGAACACTGGTAGAGAGTGAAGGATAGGAAAGTCTGGTGTGCTACCGTCCGTGGGGTTGCCGAGTCGGACACAACTTAGCGACTGAACAACAGTGAAATTTGAAATAAAGTCGATGTCGAATATATTTTGAGCTCTTTCAAAATCAGTAGGACAATAGCATTTTTCACTGGAGTGATTTTAATGTAAATCCATTTATGAATTCTTTATTTTTCTGTAAATGAATACACAGGCCAATTATCCTGGGCCCACAAATACATCAGAAAACCAATAGCATAGTTTTATAAACAATGCTAAAGGATAAAATTGACTATGCCAGTCTCACTGTTTTTCAGAATGAACATTTAATACTAGTAGATATTGCTATAGCTATGATTTTTTTGTTGCTTTCTTGTGTTACAAATGAAATTTAGCCCTCAAAACTCTTGGTAAATTTGACCAATTCCTTAGGCAGTATTCATTCTTAAATCTTTTACCATTTATAAAGGAAAAATTTAATTTTACTGTTTAGTCTTTATAGGGGACCAGACAACTACTGTTTTCAGACAAAAATGGCTACTGTTTTCATACTTGCCTTAGAGTGGAAACAGGGAGGATATGAAAAAGTAAGGCATTTGATAGGATGTTCTTGACATGTATTCTTTTCACCCATTATTTTAAAAATTAGGTAAAAATCTGCATATGTATAGTTTCAGGGTACAAGTTTCTGATCCAAGAAGGGAATAAGTGCTTGATTTAAGAATGGTGGAATAAAACTACTTTTTACTGCTATTTTGTATTTCCTGTGACAAATCATTTCATATCCTATTAGGGAAAAATTGACCATATGGATAACTTCAGCTAAGAGGCATAGGATTATTTACTGTTAGCCAGATGGACATTTCCATTGATATTTAATAATAGCTGACAAATTGAGCTTTGTGAGAAAGAGAAATATTTTTAATGTCTGAATATCTTAAAAACAGCATTTATTTGGTTATTTAGAACTTTTATTTCTGAATATATTCCTAAGTTTTACTGCTGATTTCATTTTTTAAATGATAATTTTTAGCAAATTTGGTTTTTATCATTCACAGGGAATTTTTATAAGTGAGTAATAATGAGGCAAATAATTATGTATCAATATGTATTATTTACTCTTCTAAGCACTTTGCATGTATCTGTCCAGCTAATCAGAGTAGTCCTCTAAGGAAGTCACTGTGCTTATACTCATTTTATACATGAGGAGACTGAGGCACAGGTAACTGAAGCAGCTAGCCCAAGATCACATAGCTCATAAGTGGCAAAGCCAGATTCAAGTTTATGTGGACTGATTCCAAAATCTATACTATTTATTACTCTGCTTTGCTGCTTCTTATAATAATTAAGTAAATAGAAAGTGAATATGTAATTATTGAATGCTGCTTGATGAAGGTGACTTTGCCACCATGAAAACAAGTTGATATTGGGACTTGTGAGACTTGACTGTGTGGAGTACCTCGTTATTTTGCCTAAAATGGGTGCCGTGCCCTGTATAGTCACTAAGATGGTCACATTATGGGCAGATAATTATTATTTTAAAAAATCATCAAATATGAATATGTTTTAATTAATTTTAATTCATAAATTTAAGAATTTTGAAGGATGGATGGGGATAGAATAAGGAAGGATATATTGGGAGCCTCAAATATCCTAGTAGTATTGTGTTTCTTGAGTTGGTTGATATTTTATGGTAATTTGTTTTCACTTTTTTAATTACATAGTTTTTTTGTGTGTGCTTTTCATTACTGTATTTTCTAATTAAAAATATTTATTGATCTGGTTGATTTTAAGAACAATAGTGGGATGGTGAAAGTTGAAAGAACGAAAAATAGAACCAAGCAACTTTTAAAAACAACATCAGAGTCAACAATTTATATTAATAATATGCTTTCATTTTTTAAAATAGTTTGCTGTGTTGCTGTGAGAAACTGTTTAGAATGTCGGCAGAGACAGAGAGACAGAGGGAACAAATCTTCTCATGGAAGCAGTAAACCTCAAGAAACTCCCCAAGGTGTGACTGCCACAGCAGCTTCCAAGGTAATTAAACGTTTTCTAAGTTAAATATAATTTACTTTTTTTTTTTTAGTTTGTGAGCACGAAGTGGAAAGGAGTCTCCAGTGCTGGCTTCTCTTCTTCCGAATTGTTAGGCTTCCATGGTTGCTCAGACACTAAAGAATTGGCCTGCAATGCACAGACCTCTGGGTTCAGTCTCTGGATCGGGAAGATCCCTTGGAGAAGGGAATGGCTCTCCACTCCAGTAGTCTTGCCTGTAGAATCCCATGGACAGAGGAGCCTGATGAGCTCCAGTCCATTGAGTCACAAAGAGTCAGACACAACTGAGCAACTAACACTTTCATTTTTCAAAGGAAGTGTCTAGTAATTTCTAATTCATAGGATTCTTATAAAGATTATATCAGTTCACAGCACTGAAAAGTTATTAACTTAGTATAGCTTCAGTAGTTAATTTTCACCTAGTTCAGTGTATGAATAATGCACTTTTTAAATGGTTACGCTTTGGGGGATAGAATTCCCATGGCATTCAACAAAAATTATTGAATCCCCATGAAATGAATATATGGTATGCAGTATTTCGGAATGCAGCAGTGATTGTCATTCTAAATTAGCTCTATTTAACATATGTTTATTGGAGAAGGAAATGGCAACCCATTCCAGTGTTCTTGCCTGGAGAATCCCAGGGACAAGGAAGCCTTCTAGGCTGCCGTCTATGGGGTCGCACAGAGTCGGACACGACTGAAGTGACTTAGCAGCAGCAGCAGCAGCAGCAACACGTGTTTATATTTGATTATGACCATTTGCATCACTTCCAAAGTTTCAGTAACGATTTTTAGGTCCTGTATGTTTGTTGCTTACTTCAGCTACAGCTTGGAATCTCTTACCCTTGCTTTTACTATTTTATTTATGTATTACTATTTTATTTTAGTCACACTGTAGACTTGATGCAGTTCATCAGAAGAATTTTTTTAACCTTTTAACTGTTACATAGCTTTGTTTTTCTTCAAGTTCCCATCCTTATTTTTCACCCCAGTAAATATGTTCCACTTTTGGTGTTAAGTTCAACTTTGAGTAAAATGTTTTCTAATACCTTCACTGCCAACTCAGTCTAGAGGAGGTTCCTTTGATTGATACTTCTGTAAAACCCAGTATGTCTCTTACCACTCACGGTACTTGTAATTAGATGTTTGACACTGACTAGTGAAGGTTCAATAAGTGAAGGAATGAAGTAAGAGTTTAATTCATTTAAAGAAATTCTGTTACTTCAAACTTTTGCAGTTTTCAGTCAGAACAACCATACATTTAGTGTATCTGTATTATAGCCTCTTTCTTTTTCACTACTGTTAGAGACACATTCCTAGAATAATTAAACCATATATTTTACTGTTGACAAGTCTCCACAAAGCCCTCCATTGCTTAGAAAATTAAATGCAGTGTTGCTTCTAGTTATTTGTGTAGACACAGGAGACTGTACGTTACTTGAGTGTGTTCGTGTGTTATACATCTTTTCAATTGCAGATTGTGTATAGCATTGTGAATACTTTATAAAAGAGCACAAATTCTAGAATCAAACAGTTCTGAGTTTGTATCTTGCCTCTACCACTTACTGATTTTGTGAAATGAAACAAATTTCTTAGTCTCTTGTTCCTCAGTTTTCCAGTCTTTAAAGTGGACATATATCTTAATTTTTACGGTGTTTGTATAAATTAAATAAAAAACAGTAGTATGTTAAAGTACTTAGTAATTTGAGAAATGAAGTGAGGATTTAATTAATGCTAATTCCTTTCCCGTCTCTAGGAGTTAACCAATCAATATTTATATCATGAAATAAACAAGTCAGTATTTTTGAGTGCTTAGATCTTAAAGGTGACTATAGTTAATTCAGTGTATAATAGGGAACTTTTCAGGCCCGTCAAACCAAGTATTAGGTTGGTGCAAAAACAATTGTTCAGCAAATCAATGAGCTGTACCCCAAACTGCAATGCCTGCAGCCAGTGTTGGTCAATAAAAAGTGCCCAGTTTTTCCCACAACAACACCTGACTATATGTTGCACAACCAATACTTCAAAAGTTGAATGGATTGAACTTCAAAGTTTTGCCTCAGCTGCCTTATTCACCTGACTTCTCACCAATTGACTACCACTTCAAGCCTCTTGACAACTTTTTGCAGGGAAAACCGATTCCACAACCAGCAAGAGGCAGAAAACTTTTCCAAGAGTTCACTGAATCCTGAAACATATTTTTATGCTACAGGAATAAGCAAAACTTATTTCTTGCTGGCAAAATGTGTTGAATGTAATGGTTCCTGTTTTGAATAATAAAGATGTATTTGAGCCTAGTTATAATGATTTAAAATTCATGGTCTGAAACCACAATTACTTGTATACCAACCTAATAGTACACTGATGATAGAATATGGACAGAAAAGCTCAATGAGCAGGAAATTCATGGTAATTGAGCTAGTCTGTCCTTTTAGCAAGAACCTTAGCAATGAAAATTAGATTATAAATTATGGATATAGAGGAAAAGTTGACTTGGCAAGAAAACATATTTCAAAACAGAGAATCCAGTGAACCCGGTTTGTGAGAGTTGTTTCCCCATTTTTATGCATTTTTAATGTGGTACTTGAGTAAGTAAACCATAGTTACAGTAATTTCAGTGTGTTATGAAACTGAGTGGACTTGCATTAGCCACACATTTTCTTTTGGCCTCATTTTTTATATTTTCTAAAAAGGATCAAGAAGATTCCCTGGAGAAAGGAATAGCTACCCATTCCAGTATTCTTGCCTGGAGAATCCCATGGACAGAGTAGCCAGATTGGCTACAGTCCATGTGATCACAAAGAGTTGAAATCGACTGAGTGACTAAGCACAGCACAGCACCCACTCTTTGAAAATAGTGTTTAGAAATTTATGCCTATATATAATGTCAAAAATCAAAGATTAAGAATAGTTGTTGACTTTATCATGAAACTTAATTCTATCCAATTTTTTAAAATATCCTGAATATAATTCTTAGTAATGCTCTGAAACTTGGTACAAAGTCTCTGTGATTATCTTAGTTCACATGCAGTTTTGTTTAGTGTATCAGTAAGTTCTTTTCTAGCAAAGGAGAGTAGTTTTTAAGTTAGAGTCACTCAAATATTTTACTATCTTACTAATTCCTGGAGATTTTGTTCTATAAGAAGGGCTCCAAATATTTTAGGAAACAAAATAGCATGATTCCGTAATGAAAATTTTAGATGGTATTGGTATAGTTTATTTTTCTAAGTCATTTCTGCTTAAACTGATAGTAAGTTAGGGCTTTTACAGAGACATTATGTCAGTTTGTTTATTGAAATGTTTCCTTGGTCATTTTTTAGGAAAAGATATTTATTTTGTAAAACAGAATTTGCATATTTATAATATGTGAACTTTATTTACATATGTATTATTTGGGAAGTTACTCTAATGGAAAAAATAAATAGAAGTCTGTTTGATATTTAATCTTAATCATATGTAATTTATAAAATGAATATCTCTTCTGAGTACTTTTGCTTTTAATAAAATAATCAAATATAATTTTTAGTATATTATTTTGTGTTTCAATTTTACATTGTATTTTCATTTAATTTTAATGATTTTCTTTTCTTGTACTTTTTTTGGTCTGTTGTCTGTTTTGTCTAATGCATGTCCAGGGTTCTAAGGTTAGTATTACTTCAGTAATTTTTCAGGTTTTCAGTTTAAAATTTTATTTTTGCTTATTTATGAAATTTTTGACTTGATTATATTTTGAGTTTCCATACCATCTTTAACATTAGGCATATTTTTGGTATATTTGAAAGATTCACTGGAGGGTTATTTTCTCAATGCACTGATGAATTACTGTTTTATTATTCACACTAATCTTTAGACTAAACTGTCATAATATAATGAAAACAATAATATTTCAGTCATATGTACCATCAAATTTTAACTGGTGCCACTGAAAGAAAATGGGATAGAATATATATTAAGATTTACTAATAATCATATGTGGATGTTCTTTATTTTTAGATCTATATTATGATGTTTATATAATATTTCATCATATTTATAAATTGCTTTTAATTAGAATTAATGGGAACTTCCTTTTAGGTTATTAGTTGTGTTAATAATACTTATTATGTTAAAACTTTATTTCATTTAGTCAAAAATAGCAGTTTGGCAAATTTCATGGATGGTTAATAATGCTTTTATAATGTCTCTATATAATTTATTAATTTAATACTGAATATTTTGATGTTTATACTTTATAGACTCTAAAAGACTTCATAATAAGATCATTAATTAATAAAATAAGTTAGATTTCCCATAATTTTCCTAATTCAAAATGATAAATTTCTTTGAGAATCCATGTATATAGATACCCTAAAATTCTAATATTTTGAAAGTCTTCAGAATGCTTAATAGGCCTAAGCAATGGCCAGATCCATTCCATTGTAAAACACTTATGTTGATAACTGAGATTTTAAAAGGAAGTTTAATATAAAATTTCATTTTTTTGCCTTTATTGTATTATGATAACAGATTTTTAATTCATGCTATGAAATGATGCTGTATATCAGTGTAGTGCTAGCAAATAATGAATCTTTATTTTTAAAAACATCCTAGTAATGAAATTAATCATTCCTTTAGGCCATAGACGCTGAATTGGCATAATGTTATAAATCAACAGTTGAAAAAAAATTGTCTATTTCCAAGCTCCTCTTAGAGGGAATGTTTTAACAATATTTTGATGTTAAATGGAAGGGATAAATGTTGTTCTTTTTTATACCTATTTATAATTGTTTAGTTTTATAAGTGCTTGCTCTAGTCAGCTATCATTTTTCTTACCCATGTTTTAAACAAGAAGTATTGAAGATATTGTTTTTTAATGTGTTTCCTGCTGACATTTCCCTGTTAATGTGAGTGAGTGTATGTCTGTGTAGAATGATGGGTGTGAATAATGTCAAATGGAGCATTAAATAGGAGCAGATACCTATAATACATGCTTACTTTGTAGTTGAATTTATCATTGGTGAAAAAGTAAAGTTAATCAGTATGGCTAGCTTGCCCATTTTCAAATGATTTAAACAGTAGTATTTTTTATTTATAAAGTATTCCTTACTTTTCTCTGTTTATGATGCACTGAGAAAATAAGGCCTAGTGATAATGAACCAGGAGAAGGCAATGGCAACCCACTCCAGTACTGTTGCCTGGAAAATCCCAGGGACAGTGGAGCCTGGTGGGTTGCCGTCTCTGAGGTCGCACAGAGTCAGACACAACTGAAATGACTCAGCAGCAGCAGCATCATAATGAACCAAAATAATTAAAATCTTATACAACATACAATGAAAAATAAAAGAAATATTACCATTGCTTGTAAGATGCAAAGTTATATATCTTACAAAACAGAATACCTTGTACCATTTCCTTCCAAAGCAGAAAATTATGTTTTAGCATAGATAATATTTTAGTGAAAGTGCAGCTTTGCCAATCTAAAATGCTACTGATTCTTCTCATCGCTAGTGTCACTGCTTAATAGTGGTAGAGGAATTCATGATCTTGAGTATTTTTACCCTATATTTTGTTACTCATACAAGGTACCTAGTGGTTTCTTACTCATTTATTCTGAAATGGATAAGAAATTATCATATATTCTAATTGGACTGTTGACAGTTGTCTCCCTTTGATATCAAATGAAAGTGCCATATATCTTTCCTATTATCATACATTCATAGGAAAGAAAAATTAGCATATTTTTACAAATAAGAATGAGAATTTTCAGAAAGAAATATGAGTTGCATGTCTTTGTTAACAAGCTTAAAATGGAACAAAACAACTATAAATATTTACATTGATTATTTCTAAGTGTCTTTATGAAATGATCTTAAGTTTGGAATGTAGTGTTTACAAAGTAATGATATTTAAATCTAACATTGATTTTAAAAATAAATATTTTCTTTATTTGAAGTTAATTCATAGCTAAGTTAATAAACTTGATAATCAACTCTTATACTACATGGAATTACTTTATGATTTATAGCTTATTTTGTTTACAAAATATACTAAATATACTAAACTTCTGTTAACCTGCTGTATGTATGTGCATGTATTATATTTCCAAATTTTAAACAAGATTTATATCTACTTTTTTAAAGACGGAATTGGAAAATATTGAAGTGACACAAGGCATGTCAGCTGAAACAGCAGTAACTTTCCTCAGCCGATTGATGGCTATGGTTGATGTACTTGTATTTGCCAGCTCTCTAAATTTTAGTGAGATTGAAGCTGAAAAAAACATGTCTTCTGGAGGTTTAATGCGACAGTGCCTAAGGCTAGGTAAGTCTGTTAAGAATAATGGTGCATGTTAAATAATTACCTACAGATTATTTTTTGATATTCTGCGATACATAAAGTATCAGTGATACAATTTGATTATGTAATATATAATTACTAAATTAAAAAAATATAATATCATCACATTGGAGACTTCATGGAATAAATCTTTAATGGATTCTAATTTGAAGCTGAAATTCCAACACTTTGGCCACCTGATCCAAAGAGCTGACTCATTGAAAAAGACCATGATGCTGGGAAAGATTGAAGACAAAAGGAGAAGGGGGCGGCAGAGGATTGAGATGGCTAGATAGTATCCTGACTTAATGGACTGTGAATTTGAACACTGGTAGAGAGTGAAGGATAGGAAAGTCTGGTGTGCTACCGTCCGTGGGGTTGCCGAGTCGGACACAACTTAGCGACTGAACAACAGTGAAATTTGAAATAAAGTCGATGTCGAATATATTTTGAGCTCTTTCAAAATCAGTAGGACAATAGCATTTTTCACTGGAGTGATTTTAATGTAAATCCATTTATGAATTCTTTATTTTTCTGTAAATGAATACACAGGCCAATTATCCTGGGCCCACAAATACATCAGAAAACCAATAGCATAGTTTTATAAACAATGCTAAAGGATAAAATTGACTATGCCAGTCTCACTGTTTTTCAGAATGAACATTTAATACTAGTAGATATTACTATAGCTATGATTTTTTTGTTGCTTTCTTGTGTTACAAATGAAATTTAGCCCTCAAAACTCTTGGTAAATTTGACCAATTCCTTAGGCAGTATTCATTCTTAAATCTTTTACCATTTATAAAGGAAAAATTTAATTTTACTGTTTAGTCTTTATAGGGGACCAGACAACTACTGTTTTGAGACAAAAATGGCTACTGTTTTCATACTTGCCTTAGAGTGGAAACAGGGAGGATATGAAAAAGTAAGGCATTTGATAGGATGTTCTTGACATGTATTCTTTTCACCCATTATTTTAAAAATTAGGTAAAAATCTGCATATGTATAGTTTCAGGGTACAAGTTTCTGATCCAAGAAGGGAATAAGTGCTTGATTTAAGAATGGTGGAATAAAACTACTTTTTACTGCTATTTTGTATTTCCTGTGACAAATCATTTCATATCCTATTAGGGAAAAATTGACCATATGGATAACTTCAGCTAAGAGGCATAGGATTATTTACTGTTAGCCAGATGGACATTTCCATTGATATTTAATAATAGCTGACAAATTGAGCTTTGTGAGAAAGAGAAATATTTTTAATGTCTGAATATCTTAAAAACAGCATTTATTTGGTTATTTAGAACTTTTATTTCTGAATATATTCCTAAGTTTTACTGCTGATTTCATTTTTTAAATGATAATTTTTAGCAAATTTGGTTTTTATCATTCACAGGGAATTTTTATAAGTGAGTAATAATGAGGCAAATAATTATGTATCAATATGTATTATTTACTCTTCTAAGCACTTTGCATGTATCTGTCCAGCTAATCAGAGTAGTCCTCTAAGGAAGTCACTGTGCTTATACTCATTTTATACATGAGGAGACTGAGGCACAGGTAACTGAAGCAGCTAGCCCAAGATCACATAGCTCATAAGTGGCAAAGCCAGATTCAAGTTTATGTGGACTGATTCCAAAATCTATACTATTTATTACTCTGCTTTGCTGCTTCTTATAATAATTAAGTAAATAGAAAGTGAATATGTAATTATTGAATGCTGCTTGATGAAGGTGACTTTGCCACCATGAAAACAAGTTGATATTGGGACTTGTGAGACTTGACTGTGTGGAGTACCTCGTTATTTTGCCTAAAATGGGTGCCGTGCCCTGTATAGTCACTAAGATGGTCAAATTATGGGCAGATAATTATTATTTTAAAAAATCATCAAATATGAATATGTTTTAATTAATTTTAATTCATAAATTTAAGAATTTTGAAGGATGGATGGGGATAGAATAAGGAAGGATATATTGGGAGCCTCAAATATCCTAGTAGTATTGTGTTTCTTGAGTTGGTTGATATTTTATGGTAATTTGTTTTCACTTTTTTAATTACATAGTTTTTTTGTGTGTGCTTTTCATTACTGTATTTTCTAATTAAAAATATTTATTGATCTGGTTGATTTTAAGAACAATAGTGGGATGGTGAAAGTTGAAAGAACGAAAAATAGAACCAAGCAACTTTTAAAAACAACATCAGAGTCAACAATTTGTATTAATAATATGCTTTCATTTTTAAAAATAGTTTGCTGTGTTGCTGTGAGAAACTGTTTAGAATGTCGGCAGAGACAGAGAGACAGAGGGAACAAATCTTCTCATGGAAGCAGTAAACCTCAAGAAACTCCCCAAGGTGTGACTGCCACAGCAGCTTCCAAGGTAATTAAACGTTTTCTAAGTTAAATATAATTTACTTTTTTTTTTTTAGTTTGTGAGCACGAAGTGGAAAGGAGTCTCCAGTGCTGGCTTCTCTTCTTCCGAATTGTTAGGCTTCCATGGTTGCTCAGACACTAAAGAATTGGCCTGCAATGCACAGACCTCTGGGTTCAGTCTCTGGATCGGGAAGATCCCTTGGAGAAGGGAATGGCTCTCCACTCCAGTAGTCTTGCCTGTAGAATCCCATGGACAGAGGAGCCTGATGAGCTCCAGTCCATTGAGTCACAAAGAGTCAGACACAACTGAGCAACTAACACTTTCATTTTTCAAAGGAAGTGTCTAGTAATTTCTAATTCATAGGATTCTTATAAAGATTATATCAGTTCACAGCACTGAAAAGTTATTAACTTAGTATAGCTTCAGTAGTTAATTTTCACCTAGTTCAGTGTATGAATAATGCACTTTTTAAATGGTTACGCTTTGGGGGATAGAATTCCCATGGCATTCAACAAAAATTATTGAATCCCCATGAAATGAATATATGGTATGCAGTATTTCGGAATGCAGCAGTGATTGTCATTCTAAATTAGCTCTATTTAACATATGTTTATTGGAGAAGGAAAGGGCAACCCATTCCAGTGTTCTTGCCTGGAGAATCCCAGGGACAAGGAAGCCTTCTAGGCTGCCGTCTATGGGGTCGCACAGAGTCGGACACGACTGAAGTGACTTAGCAGCAGCAGCAGCAGCAGCAANTTGGAGAAGGAAAGGGCAACCCATTCCAGTGTTCTTGCCTGGAGAATCCCAGGGACAAGGAAGCCTTCTAGGCTGCCGTCTATGGGGTCGCACAGAGTCGGACACGACTGAAGTGACTTAGCAGCAGCAGCAGCAGCAGCAACACGTGTTTATATTTGATTATGACCATTTGCATCACTTCCAAAGTTTCAGTAACGATTTTTAGGTCCTGTATGTTTGTTGCTTACTTCAGCTACAGCTTGGAATCTCTTACCCTTGCTTTTACTATTTTATTTATGTATTACTATTTTATTTTAGTCACACTGTAGACTTGATGCAGTTCATCAGAAGAATTTTTTTAACCTTTTAACTGTTACATAGCTTTGTTTTTCTTCAAGTTCCCATCCTTATTTTTCACCCCAGTAAATATGTTCCACTTTTGGTGTTAAGTTCAACTTTGAGTAAAATGTTTTCTAATACCTTCACTGCCAACTCAGTCTAGAGGAGGTTCCTTTGATTGATACTTCTGTAAAACCCAGTATGTCTCTTACCACTCACGGTACTTGTAATTAGATGTTTGACACTGACTAGTGAAGGTTCAATAAGTGAAGGAATGAAGTAAGAGTTTAATTCATTTAAAGAAATTCTGTTACTTCAAACTTTTGCAGTTTTCAGTCAGAACAACCATACATTTAGTGTATCTGTATTATAGCCTCTTTCTTTTTCACTACTGTTAGAGACACATTCCTAGAATAATTAAACCATATATTTTACTGTTGACAAGTCTCCACAAAGCCCTCCATTGCTTAGAAAATTAAATGCAGTGTTGCTTCTAGTTATTTGTGTAGACACAGGAGACTGTACGTTACTTGAGTGTGTTCGTGTGTTATACATCTTTTCAATTGCAGATTGTGTATAGCATTGTGAATACTTTATAAAAGAGCACAAATTCTAGAATCAAACAGTTCTGAGTTTGTATCTTGCCTCTACCACTTACTGATTTTGTGAAATGAAACAAATTTCTTAGTCTCTTGTTCCTCAGTTTTCCAGTCTTTAAAGTGGACATATATCTTAATTTTTACGGTGTTTGTATAAATTAAATAAAAAACAGTAGTATGTTAAAGTACTTAGTAATTTGAGAAATGAAGTGAGGATTTAATTAATGCTAATTCCTTTCCCGTCTCTAGGAGTTAACCAATCAATATTTATATCATGAAATAAACAAGTCAGTATTTTTGAGTGCTTAGATCTTAAAGGTGACTATAGTTAATTCAGTGTATAATAGGGAACTTTTCAGGCCCGTCAAACCAAGTATTAGGTTGGTGCAAAAACAATTGTTCAGCAAATCAATGAGCTGTACCCCAAACTGCAATGCCTGCAGCCAGTGTTGGTCAATAAAAAGTGCCCAGTTTTTCCCACAACAACACCTGACTATATGTTGCACAACCAATACTTCAAAAGTTGAATGGATTGAACTTCAAAGTTTTGCCTCAGCTGCCTTATTCACCTGACTTCTCACCAATTGACTACCACTTCAAGCCTCTTGACAACTTTTTGCAGGGAAAACCGATTCCACAACCAGCAAGAGGCAGAAAACTTTTCCAAGAGTTCACTGAATCCTGAAACATATTTTTATGCTACAGGAATAAGCAAAACTTATTTCTTGCTGGCAAAATGTGTTGAATGTAATGGTTCCTGTTTTGAATAATAAAGATGTATTTGAGCCTAGTTATAATGATTTAAAATTCATGGTCTGAAACCACAATTACTTGTATACCAACCTAATAGTACACTGATGATAGAATATGGACAGAAAAGCTCAATGAGCAGGAAATTCATGGTAATTGAGCTAGTCTGTCCTTTTAGCAAGAACCTTAGCAATGAAAATTAGATTATAAATTATGGATATAGAGGAAAAGTTGACTTGGCAAGAAAACATATTTCAAAACAGAGAATCCAGTGAACCCGGTTTGTGAGAGTTGTTTCCCCATTTTTATGCATTTTTAATGTGGTACTTGAGTAAGTAAACCATAGTTACAGTAATTTCAGTGTGTTATGAAACTGAGTGGACTTGCATTAGCCACACATTTTCTTTTGGCCTCATTTTTTATATTTTCTAAAAAGGAGGTATTAAATAAGATTTTCCTACAAAACACATCTCTAATTAGATTATGGACATAGAAGTACTTTGTAAACAGTAAAGTAGTATGTAAATTAAAATATATGTAATTTTTTCAGCTATATTGTAAATAGTATTTCTTTAATCATCCTTTGATAAATATCATTAGCCCATTATTTTAATATTAAAGCTAAGCTCACCTAAGCTTATATAGCTGGTAAGTTTTGGAATTGTAATGGAAGTAAAGTAACTATCAACCTTCAAATACTGTACTCTTGTGCTGCAAGAGAATCAAATATTTTAGTTTGAGAGTTGAATAGTATAATTGAGGTTTATAGAAAATAGAAGGAGGCCTATTATTAAATAGAGTTACTTGTATATGCAAGAGTTCTATTTGATACTTTGCATATTATCTAATTTAATTCACACAATTCTTATGTTTTGTAAGTGAAAAAGTGCTTGACTGAGTTTCAGGGATCTTGACTGTCTTACGAGTTTACTATGTAATATGTTACCTAAAATTTGTGGATTTTTGTGTCTTCAAATATAAAAAGGATTTTAGTGGTAATGATCTTTAATGTCTTTCAGCTTTAATATTAAGGCCATGAGTAAAACATTTTTTGCTTACTTTTTCTGACTTTTTGTGGATCATGGAATGCTTTCACAGATGAAATCTCATATAATAATATAATATAATAATCTCATATATTATGAAAATATGACGGATAAATGAACCTGATGACTTAAAGAGGCTTGATAACTAGAGGCAGGGAATGTAAAGCTTAGAAAAAGTTAGTAACAAGCTTGAGGTTGCACAGGAGAGATTTGAGCCCAGAGTAAAAGTTTAGTCTTGTTTTCTGCCACTGTCCTCCAGCCTTTCTTTATCTATAGCAGTACCTATGCAGATGAAGAACAAGAACACTAGTAAGTGAAACCATGGTAAAAGTAGACGAGAACAGTCAATAAATACTGTTCAGTGATGAGAGCCGGTAAAGTGTGTGGCCAGTTTAGTTACAAAATTGAAGGTATTATAATAGAAATTAATATAAACTTCTGTATTATACTATTTTTTCACGATTCTCTCTCTTTTTTAAGACTCCACTAGAGAATGTTCCAGGTAACCTTTCTCCAATTAAGGATCCCGATAGGCTTCTTCAGGATGTTGATATCAATCGTCTTCGTGCAGTTGTCTTTCGGGATGTGGTGAGTTATGCCTGCTTGATTTCCCGGAGAAAAAAGAAAACTTTTCACTCTAATTTGTGTAAAATAATTTAAATTTCATAAGAAACTTGCATTTTAAAACTAAATGTCCTAGTGTCAGGGATTGTAGGTTTATAATGCGCTTCTGTTTGTAAAATGATTGAGCTTAGCTTTCTCTGAAAACTTATTCATTTTATTTTTTAATGATATGACAATTATAGTTATTTTGTATGTATACTAAGAATTAAGATAACTTTGAAGATTATAACTGATTTTATCTTGAATAACAATTCCTGTCTTTTAGTATTCCTTGCTCCATCTCTAGGTTCTGAATATTTTGTTATTATCAGTGTTCCTTATATTATTGGTAAAAGATTAATTCATAAAGATGTTCTTGGGAATTACTTTTGGGGGCAATTGCTTTTGAGAGAAGAATCTGCATTTAGAAATAGAGACACCAATGGGAATTTGAGTTAGAAAGGTTGCTTAATAAAGCTTATTGAAAATATAGCTTAAGGATACAATTTCATAGACCCCTCCAATTATATGATCACTTATTTAAAGTAAGTAAAAATAAGATTGGCCCTTCCACAAATTATGTAGAAGCATCCATAGCATTTCACAGCAGACTGAATGTTGGTAGTACTTTTTACTATAGTTGCTATTTGTCAGCAATTTTGGATTCTATTTTTCTTTTTTAATTGATGGTTTATGAAACATAGACACTTATATTTTAAATTTGCATTTAATAATAACTTTGTACTTGAGAAAGTGGTTAAAATATTTAATACATACTACATGGTAGAAATATATAAGAGAAATTTACATTGTTTTTAATGTATATCAGTTCTTATAAATCATTAAGAAATTTGCAGTCATACCAACAGAAAAATAGGCAGTAGATATGAAATATGAAAATAAGGTGATAAACATGATTTAAAAGTCAGTATAAGTAGTAGTCAAAGAGATACAAATTAAAACAAGAGTAAGATATTTTTACCAAAAACTAAAATTTTAAAATAATAGTATGTGTCATTACAAAGGTATACTGAAAGTGCTCTATCATTTATCACTGGTGGGAGTACAAACTGGATAAACTCTATAAATAGCTTTTTACATTGTGCTAAAGCTGTTATAAATTTGATGTCTATAACCCATTGGTTCTACTCATATGGTTATCAGAGCTATCCTCAGGAAAATTGGCAACATCATAAATATCCAACGCAGAGCATAATAAATCACAGTATATTCATTTAGCAAAAAGTTATGTAGCTATTAAAATCATATTTTTGAGGGAAACTTTGTGACATGTGAAACACTCATGATATATTATAAGGGAAAGAAGCACTATACAAAAGTACTTAGACTACATAAATACTGCATTTTTGTGTGTCAAGTATACGTATATGCACATGATCACCTTTATTTAAAAAAAGGCACCCAAATGCTGCCAGTTATTATCTCTAGGTAAACACTTTTTTATTTTGTACTTTTTAAAATTTTCAATTTTTTTATAATAAACCTGTATTGCTTTCATAATTAATAAAAGTAAAGTAGTCTTTAAAATGGGAGATAAAACACATCAATAGTGTAAAAATCTTGATGTAAGGATCTGCATAATCTGGACTTATGAAAAAATACTTACGAACAGTTTAACCATTCAGAAATGGGAATTATTTATCCTGAAAAAAAATTTGTTGTGGAGGAATTTTTTTTAATGATAGATGATTTAAACACGGATCATGTTTTCATCTCCAAGAGACTCACTCGGACCTAACATAGAAGGAATTTATGTTGTGTGACATTGCATTTAAATTGTTAGTAAGTTCTGTATCAGGTTATTATGGTAGATTGTATACTTTTTCTAATATCTATAGATGTTTTGTAACTATTGTATATTGGATAACCCTACAGTGATTCTTATTAGCTTTCTTCCTGAAGGAAGGGAATTAATGTCCAGGTGTTCCTTCCAAACATCATTGAGGTAACATAACTTGTGTTTATTCAATTTACACTGTGTATCAGACACATATATATTACCCTCAGCTTTCAGTAAAAGGTTAAGAGAAAGCTAAGACTGAAAAACATAAAGATCACACAGCTAGTACAAAGTAGAGTCAGAATCCCAAATTAGGCCTTTCCAAACCATTCTCTCTCTTTTACCACCATATTTCATAAACTGCAAGGAATGGTTTTTTCCTTTTAAATAACCTCCAGAATTTGAAAGTATTTTTGAATTGTTATATTTTAAAGTCAGTTGTAGGTATTATATGGTTTCTACTTAACCTTTGAATTGTCCAAGTCACTTTATGTTGCCTTAAGTTCAGAAAAATATGAGATATTTAAAATTTAGATATTTAAGGAAAAGTAATTTTATTTAAAAGCTGTCTGTTACCCACAGAGTATGAAACACTAAATTCACAATATTTCAAAACAAATGTAATCTATTTTGGTCATTTTCTCCATTATCTATACTAATTCTATTTCAGAATATTAAGTCATCTGTAAATATTTCTTGTTTGCTTTTTTTTTTTCTTTCTGACAAATGCACATGAATTTTGAGTCTTGTTCACCTAGTGCTTAAATGAAGTAATAAATGTAAAGTGACTGTTTATAGAGTTAATAGACTTTAATGCATGTTTGTTTTTCTTATTTCTATTTTATCTATGGGCCATGGTAATTAATTGCAGTTTTGGTGTGAAGCATCACTTTTACCTAACTTAGAGAAAAGGCTTAATAACCATCTATTTATGATTCCTTAAATATAGTCTAATCTGAAAAGTTTTAGAGGTCATTTAACATTTTCATCCCTATAGGATAATTACCTAGGCTTTTTTGATAGAGCTTTCAAGGTTATATGCAGTTCTGCTTCAAAGAAATAAATAACTATTATCTCTTTATCCTAACATGGTCAATCTTTTTCAGATCTTTTACCGTTTCACTACTATCCTCTGGAATAACTTCATTTTGTAATTGAGTTTTTGAAATTCGGAGCCTCAAATATTGGCTCCCAATTCTGCACTGGAAAAATGAGGTTATTTTTCCAGTACAGAATAGTGGGGCTGTTATTTATTTTTACCTGTTCATGTGTCAAACATTGCATTAGCTTTTTCTGAAGCTGCCATATTGAACTTGTATAAAATCCATGCTTTATGCTCCCTGATTTTTATATCTCCCTTATTTTACTCATATTTCCTGCTCAGGTAGTGATATGTTAGAATTGTATATATAGTCCAGTAGTAACTTTATTCTGTTATTATTTTTCAGCTACAGTATTTGAAACTCTTGACTTTTTTAGCCAGACATTAAATTATTCTTTTCAAGCTTGTGCTATCTGCATATCTTATAAATATGCATTCTCTGATGTTATAGAAGTAATAGATACTAGTGAAGAGGACAAATAATAAACTTTGTGGCATATTCAGAAAAATTTTAACATTCTCATTTTTTTAATTTATATTTCAACCTATAAATCAGGTGATATGTTTCTGGAGTTTTTTTTTTTTTTAATATATACTTAGATAATACTAACAGTATATGCCTAGCAAGTTAAATGTCATATGTTTTCCTCAATAAAGAAAATAAAACAGAAATAGTTTCTTATACTCTGAGAACTTATACTTAAAATTTTTTGAGTGTCAAAACTACCTTTTCATTTTATGCAGGATGATAGCAAGCAGGCACAGTTCTTAGCTCTAGCTGTTGTTTACTTCATTTCGGTTCTGATGGTTTCCAAGTATCGTGACATTTTAGAACCCCAGCGAGAGACTGCAAGAACTGGAAGCCAACCAGGTAGAAACATCAGACAAGAAATAAATTCACCAACAAGTACAGGTACTTAATATTTGTCTAATTATTGGAATTTTCATCATCATTTATCTCCTTTTTATTTAATTTTTACATCTAGATCTAAGCTGGTTATATTCATAATCATCTCAAGTACTTATAAGTAGGCAGTATATAAATGCCAATTTAATCTTGTTTAATTACACAAAAATATAGAATATTTGCTATATTCTCATTTTATCAGGGTTTTGGGTTTAGTTTTTCTGTTTATTAGCATAAAACATTTATGCCACTACTTGATATACAAATAACTCATATATTTTAACTGTATTATTTTTAACCTTTATAAACATATGATAGTAGGAGGTCCTTATAGAGTAGTTCAAAACCAACATTAAGCCAAACTATAAATCTTTGTAGCCAAGTTCAGTAGCATCTTTCTTTCTTTGTTTTCGTCTGCCTTTCTTTCTTTCAATATGTGTAGTTATTTCATTCAGGGAAGGCAATGGCACCCCACCCCAGTACTCTTGCCTGGAAAATCCAATGGACGGAGTAGCCTGGTGGGCTGCAGTCCATGGGGTCGNTTATTTCATACAGGGAAGGCAATGGCACCCCACCCCAGGACTCTTGCCTGGAAAATCCAATGGACGGAGTAGCCTGGTGGGCTGCAGTCCATGGGGTCACTAACAGTCGGACAGACTGAGCGACTTCACTTTCACTTTTCTCTTTCATGCATTGGAGAAGGAAATGGCAACCCACTCCAGTATTCTTGCCTGGAGAATCCCAGGGATGGGGGAGCCTGGTGGGCTGCCGTCTATGGGGTCACACAGAGTCGGACATGACTGAAGTGACTTAGCAGCAGCAGCAGTTATTTCAGTATCTAAGTATTCAGCCAGAGATTTATAATAAACAAACATACATTCTGAATTTTATACCAAAGTTGCATCAACGAAAGTCAGAAATTTCTAGACAGCAGTGAACCGTTTTGGCTCATGTTGTCTTTCTCATCTATAGAACATGCTTATGTTGTAGGAGTTCATGTATTATCAGCTTTGTTTACTCTGCTTGGAAATGATAAATACATTTTTTGGCAACTAATATTTTAATATCACAGGATGCCTTTTGTCTGTTGCATTTCCTGCCAGGTGTTTACCTCAAGGTTGTTTCCCTATTGTTTGCAGTGTTGCCTTAGCAGCCCAGTGATTATTTCGTGTACCACTAGATTAGTTTGTAGTGGAAATTATCCTTCCTAAATAAATGCATATGATGTATACATTAATTGAATATTTTAAAAAACGAGTAGAAATTAGTGGTCAAATCTCTGCATTCTGTTTTCCATAGTCATATCATATCTCATTTACTTTTTGTTTCTATGTGGAAATAGAGATTATGTTTAACCTTAATTCTTTATTGTTGCATGCTATATTTATTTTGAGTACATAAACGTTGTATTTCTTTATAGTATAATCTTACTTTTAACTTTTTACTCGACAAATTAAATGTTATCCTAACATTCCAGTTTCTGTGTTTCAACCATTTAAAACACAGAGACTCTATATGTTAATCAACTGTCTCTTCATTTTTAATGCATTCAGTCATGTATGTATAAAGCAAGCAATATTTTAGTGAAACCTTCCAGTTCTGATTTTCTTGTGTGTTTGTATGTCTCTGTGTTTGTTGCTAAAATGACTCTACTTAACAAGTATGTTATTTCCTTTCCCTTAATACATAACTTCTTTCCTTCCTCCAGAAACACGGTCTTTATTGCTAGTACTGTTTGCATGTTGCAGTGATATAGAATTGTCTTGGATCTTCAGTGGACCATGTTGCAGGTTGTTACATGCTGGCTCAAATTTGATTCCATGATTTTCTCCACAGTTGTGGTCATACCATCTATCCCTCATCCAAGTTTGAACCATGGATTCCTTGCCAAGTTAATTCCTGAGCAGAGCTTTGCCCACTCATTTTACAAAGGTAATATTGACCTCATCTCCTGACCTGTTTGGATATTCTTAAATTTCATCAATTGTTATACAATAACCATTCATTAATGTAGTTGCTTATAAACACCTCAGGATACAGCTCAGGTTTCATGGAGATATAATATGTTGTACTTGTACCTGGCTAAATATTTGTACCTGGCTCTCTATATTGAGAGTAAAATATAGTTTTTATATTTGTATTCCCTTGTGTTTCTTTAAGTATCATCTTCAGATTAAGGCTGCCTAATTATATGGATAATAAGATGCATGGTGGTGGCATGCAGAAGTGATCACAGAAAAGTCCCACCTTGTTAGTGGGACCGAATTAGCTCTAAAATGAAGGCAACCATAGAATGTCAAGTAAAAAGATTTTAAACAAGCCTCAAAAGCATCATAGTGATCTATAATTATTTAACTTTATGTCAGAACAAAATTCCAACTCTTTTCAAAGAAATTCAAAAATTTCTTCCATTAAGCATTCAATAAAAATTAAGTGTGCAAAGGAAAAAAAATGTGATGCATAAGCTGGAAACAAAAAAAAATCAACAGAAGCAGATTCAGAAGGGATACATACATATTGCAGGGCATTCAAACAGCTATTGTAAGTATGTCCAAGATGTTTTTCAATCTAAAGGAAAAAATTAACATAATACAGAGAAAAATGAAACCGTTTTTAATTCTTCCATTAAGCATTCAATAAAAATTAAGTGTGCAAAGGAAAAAAAATGTGATGCATAAGCTGGAAACAAAAAAAAAATCAACAGAAGCAGATTCAGAAGGGATACATACATATTGCAGGGCATTCAAACAGCTATTGTAAGTATGTCCAAGATGTTTTTCAATCTAAAGGAAAAAATTAACATAATACAGAGAAAAATGAAACCGTTTTTAAAGAACCAGTTGGAAGTCTCAGAGATGAAAAATAAAACAGCCAGAATGATGTCTCTGGTTAAGATTAACATGAGATTATTCTGTGAAGAACAAAGGTGAGCCAAACTCTGTCCCCTACCCCCAACCCAGGATTTTCCTGTATGCACACTCTGCGTAATTCCTGGGACAGGGAATATGATGGATTTTACTCTTGTGACTAGGTTATATAGTATATGTTAGCATACAGATGACTCAAGTAACCTAATCACATGAGCCCTGTAAAGGTGGAGAGTTTTCTCTGGCTTGTTCAGAACAGGATGTGAGAGCACCTTGGTGTGAAAGGAATATGACATAAAGAAAGTTCTTTGTTGCTGAGATGGAAGTGACCATGCAGCAAAGACCTGAGACTGCCTTATAGAAGCTGAGAGTACCTCACGGCAAGAAAATGGGGGGCTTAAGCCTACAAACATCAACAAACTGAATTCTGCCAATAACAGGAGTAATTTTAGAGAAGGTACCTGAGCTCCAGATGACCACCAGTGTCTTCATCCATCAGCTAATGATATGGAAGACCAACTCATAGAACAAATAAAGCAGCAAAGTGTTTATTATAATTTGAATGCACTGATTTTTTAAAGTAAATCTGCAAGTTTGAACACAATGATAATATAAAGGAAAAAATTCTTTTCAGCTTTTAGTGCTTACGAAAAGTATCTAACTTTTGAGTTGTATAAACTAAGAAGGATTAGACTAGATTAGATTGGATTGTCTGGAGTTTGTTTTGTGTAGAAGTTTGTCCTAAAAGGTTAACTGCAGTGACTGGCATATACTCTGGAGTAGTTAACCAGATTCAGAAGCCTGCATCAGAATATCTGTGCACTGCTTTCTTTATCTAGAAAGGTTTGCTATGAGACAATTTTAGCTGAACTGCACAAAGGTCTTAAGGGTATTTTAAAATTTTGAATTACTTTAAGGCTGATGTCGTGAATTTCCTCTTCTCTTTATTATGTGATAATATGGAAGGTGATCATAAATAACTATTACTGCATGCTGTCATGCAGATCATAAATAACTATTACTGCATGCTGTCATGCAGTGGTTATTAAGAAGAAAAGTTCTGTTGATGATGTTGGAAATGCAAACTCAATTCATAGTATTTTTGCAAAATAAGAAAATAGTTTCATTCCAGTTGTAAATATGTAATAGGACTGGCTTCTTTGTCAGACATATAATATTTGTTAAATGAACTCAGTACTTTCAAGCAGAAGAGATTGCAGCATGTATCAGAATAGATTAAAGGACAAAAATAAAAGTTACAGTTTTGGTAGTATGCAGTTTCTACATCTTCCATAGTTTAGTAATAATTATTTTAATAATATTATTTTATATTTGATAGTTATTACCAGTAAAGTATCTCAGTCTTTAAGAGTGATCTTAATTTTACTCATCTTGAAAAGTTGTCTCCATCATTTTATGTATTTGATAGAATGTCTTATATTTTTCATTAAAAGATTCATAATTAAAACCTTTATGAAAATGAAATCTTTAATTGAAATATATTTATGCTTGATTATAACTGTATAAATTATAAACTATATAACTGATATAAATTATTGGAATTGAGTATTGATGAACACTGAGGATATATTTTGAAGATACAGTATTTCCAGCTTCGTTTTGGATAAAAGTTGTAAAATAGATACATGTTCTGAGCTCTCAGAATTCTCATTCTGTCAACATACCTCTGTAAAATAGCTTTCTCCATTCTGCATGTTATTAAAACAAAACAAAAATAGACAAGCTATATGTTATTCCCATGAATACTAATATTGCCATTTCTTCTTAGATAAGTTCACAAGCAAAAGTTCATCACACTATAAACTTTAAGTACTTATATTCCCAATATTTGTTCAAAATGTTTATAGAGACATTTCTTTGGGGGAATCACTCTTTGCTTAAAACTTTTTGTTTANGTTATTAAAACAAAACAAAAATAGAGAAGCTATATGTTATTCCCATGAATACTAATATTGCCATTTCTTCTTAGATAAGTTCACAAGCAAAAGTTCATCACACTATAAACTTTAAGTACTTATATTCCCAATATTTGTTCAAAATGTTTATAGAGACATTTCTTTGGGGGAATCACTCTTTGCTTAAAACTTTTTGTTTATTTATTATGTATACTGAAAAAATTACAAGTATAATGACTTTTGTCTAGATTGATCACCTATGCACACACTCTCAGTGAACAACATGGATACTTTTTGTATTTTTTCCCATTGTTACCCTCATTCTGATTATATTTATTGAAATTTAAATTTATGTCTATGGAGTCAAATAATACAAGCTATTGTGCTTTATTTTCTGTTTTGAGAAGACTAATCTGGACTATTCTTCAGCTCCTTCACATTTCACTCCCTTTTTTTTCCTCACGATTAAGCCCTTTAGAAAATTCTGAACTAGCTCTTTGGCATCTCTCTTCTTCATCTTTGATAGTTCTTCAGTTCAAAGCCTTAGCCCTTCTTTGAGTATTGTGTAGTTTCTTCATTGGACTTGTCTCTAGTCTGCTACTGATCACAAAATTTTAAGTAACATTAGTATATATAATAATAAAATATTTATATTTAATATATTCATATAATATATATTTTCTAATAGAGCCAATATAATGATTTTTCTTTCTAAAAATTTCTAATAAATTCCTATAATTGTGTGAACAAAGTTAAAATATCTTAATTGTAGCAAGAGTACTCTGGTTCTGACTTTCCTGGATTACTACAATCATCTCTTAAGTGATTTTCTCACCTCTTGTCTTGTTAATCTTTGTTCTTTTTTTTTTTTATAGTTTTGCTGAAGTTCATTTTAAAATATAAATGAGGTTATGTCTCTTTTTAACATAAAACATTTCTCATAACATTTAGAATAAAATATCACAACCTTCCTAACTTCATTTCATGTGGTTCTTGCATTTGCTCACTATGCCACAATCAAACTAACTTAGTTCTTTAATTATGCCAAGCACTTTCCTGCCTCGTGATCTTTATTTGTTGTTCTAAGTTTTGGCTCTCTTCCCTATATTTCATATGACTGGAGAGTACTCATTATTCAGGTGTCTGGTTAAAGGTCATCGCCTTCTCATAGCGAAGTAGCTTCCACCCACAATAACCTTATTTTCTATCATAGCATCCTCTTTATTTCCTTTCTTGAATTTATACAGTTTATTTATTTGTTTAATTGTCTATTAGAATGTGTGCTTGAAGAAAGTAATCCCTAATCCTAGCATGACACTTGGAAGTTAATACAGTAAATGTTTGTTAAGTAAATGAGTAAGCCAGTGAGAATGCTAAACACTTTTTTTTTAAGTTGAATACTGATGGTAGACATAAAATGTATTTAATTAATAAACACTAAAAACAGAAAATAAATTTTTATTGATGACATGTCCTAGTTGTGATTGAAGTTTTATGGTAATTATTTCACATTAGGTTTGAGACAACATTAATATTTAAGTGAACTTAAACCCATCACTTCATGGGAAACAGATGGGGAAACAGTGGAAACAGTGTCAGACTTTATGTTTGGGGGCTCCAAAATCACTGCAGATGGTGATTGCAGCCATGAAATTAAAAGACACTTACTCCTTGGAAGAAAAGTTATGATCAACCTAGATAGTATATTCAAAAGCAGAGACATTACTTTGCCAACTAAGGTCTGTCTACTCAAGACTGTGGTTTTTCCAGTAGTCATGTATGGATATGAGAGTTGGACTGTGAAGAAGGCTGAGCGCCGAAGAATTGATGCTTTTGAACTGTGGTGTTGAAGAAGACTCTTGAGAGTCCCTTGGACTGCAAGGAGATCCAACCAGTCCATTCTGAAGGAGATCAACCCTGGGATTTCTTTGGAAGGAATGATACTAAAGCTGAAACTCCAGTACTTTGGCCACCTCATGGGAAGAGTTGACTCACTGGAAAAGACTTTGATGCTGGGAAGGATTGGTGGCAGGAGGAGAAGGGGACGACAGAGGATGAGATGGCTGGATGGTATCACCGACTCGATGGACGTGAATTTGAGTGAACTCCGGGAGTTGGTAATGGACAGGGAGGCCTGGTGTGCTGTAATTCATGGGATCGCAGAGACGGACACGACTGAGCGACTGAACTGAACTGAACTGAACTAAAACATAAATACATTGTATACTTTTCCTCTAACAATTTATTGTCAGGGAAAAGAATTATTTTTAATAAATAGTGTATTGTGCTAAATAATTAATAATTATGGTATTGTGCTAAGTAATTCTTTTTAATAATTAGGGTATTGTGCTACTTGTATAAGAATAGACATATGGCATAAACAGTTGATAAACAGGCTGGAATTTGTATGAGTATCTCATTTATGAGAAGTATAACTTTTCTAACCAAATTTAAGGAGAAGTATTTGGCAAGTGGTAGATTAGCAAATGAGGTAGCTAATTGAAAACAATTTAATTTATATCCTTATTTCATATATCATGTTACATGAATTCTGCATGTATTAAAATTTAAAGCTAAAAGGGAAACTGAACATCATTCAAGAAAATTAAAATTAATATTTTAAATAAGAAAATATGTTTTAAATCATATTGTCAAAATATGAAGGTCTAAAAATATGGCTATAAAGTTTTATCTCTCTGTATCTCTAAACAAAATTAAAATTATTAACAAAATTAAAATAAAACTGCAAACTAGAAAAAATTTATATTTATTACTAAAAATTAATTAAAGCCTTAGTAAATAAAGAGCTCTTGCAGATCAATTTAAAAAATGTATCATAGTGATGAAAAAATATATAAAAAAAGAAAACTGAACAGTTAACAGAAAGGCAATGTAAGTACAAATAAGGAAGATTTATGTAAATCTACTTATAATCATTACAGCATTGTTAATCAGCTATACTCCTATATAAAATAAAAGATTCAAAAAAAGTAAAAAGTCTACTTATAATCAATACATTTATGTTGAAGCAAAACTATACCATAATTTTCAAATTGGGTAAAATTTTGAAGGGTCAGAATGCAAATCTGTGCCTTTTATATAGCATAAAAATATTCATAATCGTTAACCTACTAATTTTCCTCTTAGAATTGTATACAAAGGAAACAATGAAGGATATGCCAACAGTTTATATACAAATATTTTTACCACTCAATTTTTATTTAATTAATACCTAGAATAAAACTCATATTTTTAAATAAATAGTTACATTCAAGTTCTAATTACATGTTTATGTCAGATACACTATATATTTTATATTACTTAGAGGTGAAAATCATGTAATTTTCAGTTACTCCTAGCAAATATTTTTCTAAAACTTCTACTCTTTAAAATAAATGTCTGCTTTCGGTATTAGTAAAGGAAGCCAACAAAAGCCTGCCACCTCTTTTTTTCTTTCGTCTTCTAATTTAATCTTTCTTTCAGTTTACTTTAAGATTTATTCAGTATATATTTGCTGAATAAATAAATTGTTTCCTGTTACATACTAGGTATTGGAGATACATAATAGTGGGCACTAAGTTCTTATCTTTATGAAGGTACCATTCTAGTGAAAGAAATAGACTTTTAGAAACCACACAATTAAATAATATAATTGCAAGCTATGTTGTATTCTAAAAATAAAATTTCACAGTATTATGAGCCTTGGTACATCGGATGTTAAAAAATCTGCCTGCAGTGCAGGAGACCTGGGTTCAATCCCTGGGTTGGGAAGATCCCCTTGAGAAGGTGATGGCTACCCACTCCAGTATTCTTGCCTGAGGAATTCCATGGATATAGGAGCCTGAACTTCTACAGTCCATGGGGCCACAAAGAGTCAGATACAACTGAGTGACTAAATGTTTCATGAGACCATACAAAAGAAGAAACCTAATTTAATTTAGAAATAGAGGAAAATAATACAATGGGAAAGACTAGAGATCTCTTCAAGATAATTAGAGATACCAAGGGAACATTTCATGTAAAAATGTGCACAATAAAGGACAGAAACACTATAGACCTAACAGAAGCAGAAATATTAAAAAGATTAAAAATATTAAAAAGAGGTGGCAAGAATACACAGAAGAACTATACAAAAAAAAGTCTTAATGTCCCAGACCACCATGATGGTGTGATCACTCACCTAGAACCAGATATCCTGGAGGGCAAAATCAAGTGGCCCTTAGGAAGCATCACTACAAACAAAGCTAATGGAGGTGATGGAATTCTAGTTGAGCTATTTCAAATCTAAAAGATGATGCTGTGAAAGTGCTACACTCAATATGCCAGCCAATTTGGAAAACTCAGCAGTAGCCACAAACCTGGAAAAGGTCATTTTTCATTCCAATCCCAAAGAAGGAAAATGCCAAAGAATGTTCAAACTACTGCACATCTGCACACATCTCACATGCTAGCAAAGTAATGCTCAAAATTCTCCAAGTGAGGCTTCAACAGTACCTGAACTGAAATCTTCCAGATGTTCAAGCTAGACTCAGAAAAGGCAGAGGAACCAGAGATCAAATTGCTAACATCCATTGGATCATAGAAAAAGCAAGAGAGTTCTGGAGAAACGTCTACTTCTGCTTCATTGACTATGCTAAAGCCTTTGACTTTAGCCTTTGTGTGGATTACAACAAACTGTGGAAAATTCTTCAAGAGATGGAAATACCAAGCCATCTTACCTGCCTCCTGAGAAATCTGAATGCAGGTCAAGAAGCAACAGTTAGAACTGGACATGGAACAACAGACTGGTTCCAAATTGGGAAGAGTACATCAAGACTGTTATATGCAGAGTATACATCATAAGACATGGCTGGGCTGGATGAAGCGCAAGCTGGAATCAAGATTGCCAAGAAAAAACATTAATAACCTCATTAATAACTGGGTCTTATTGAACTAAAACCAAGGTGTTTTCAGGGTGGTATTCCTTTGGAATGCTTTAAGGGAGAATCTGTTTCCTTCTCTTTCCTAGCTTTTAGAGGCTGCCTATATTTTGATTCGAAAATCACTGCAGATGGTGACTGCAGCCATGAATTAAAAGATGCTTGCTACTTAGAAGAAAAACTATGGCCAATCTAGTCAGCATATTAAAAAGCAGAGACATTACTTTGCTAACAAGAGGAGAATCTGTTTCCTTCTCTTTCCTAGCTTTTAGAGGCTGCCTATATTTTGATTCGAAAATCACTGCAGATGGTGACTGCAGCCATGAATTAAAAGATGCTTGCTACTTAGAAGAAAAACTATGGCCAATCTAGTCAGCATATTAAAAAGCAGAGACATTACTTTGCTAACAAGGGTCCATCTAGTCAAAGCTATGGTTTTTCCAGTAGTCATATATGGATGTGAGAGTTGGACGATAAAGAAAGATGAACACTTAAGAATCGATGCTTTTGAACTGTCGTGTAGGAGAAGACTGTTGAGAATCCCTTGGACTGCAAGGAGATGCAGCCAGTCCATCCTGAAGGAAATCAATCCTGAATATTCATTGGAAAGACTGATGCTGACTGAAACTCCAATCCTCTGGCCACCTGATATGAAGAACTGATTCAGTGGAAAAGACCCTGATGCTGGGAAAGACTGAAGGCAGGAGAAGAGGGTGACAGAGGATGAGATGGTTGGATGGGATCACTGACTCGATGGACATGAGTTGGAGCAAGCTCCGGGAGTTGGTGATGGACAGGGAAGCCTGGCGTGCTGCAGTCCATAGGGTCACAAAGAGTCGAACACGACTGAGCAACTGAACTGACTGAATTTAAGGTTTGAAAAAAGCCTCATGGAAGCAATATTAAGCTTTGAAACGAAGGATGAATATGTGGCTGCGTTTTCTGAGAAATTCCTTGGCATATTTTGGGAATATATGTGAATGGAACACAGAATGAAGGGAAAGAGAAGCATTCCATGAATTTATATAGATAGGCAGGAACTAAAACATGTAGGGCTTGCAAGATTGTGGTTTTTACACTAAGATTGTGGCTTTTAAACTAAGCAGAGGATTGTTGCACTAGTTTTCTATTGCTGCCATAACAAATTACCACAGACTTACTGACCTGAAACAACACAAATTTATTATTTTACATTACTGTATATAAGAAGTCTAACATGGACTTCTAACTGGATTAAAATCATGACATCCTCAAGACTACATTCCTTTCTGGAGGCTCTCAAGGAGATCCATTTTCTTTGTCTTTTCCAGCTTCCCAAGGCTACTCATATTCTTTGGTTTATGGCCTTCTTCTTTCTCCCTGCATTTTTGAAACCAAGAACGGGGCATCTTTCAGACTGTTCTGGAGTCACATCTTCCTCTGAGCACAGCCAGGAAAGACTTTCTGCTTTGCGGTTTGATTGAGTCCACCTGGGTAATCCAGGATGGTCTCTTCAAAGCCCTTACATTGAATGTAAGGTAATAGTCACAGGTTGTGGAGAGTAGAATGTGGATATCATTGGAAGGGAGGGAGCATTGTTCTGCCTACTACAATTATCATACAGTTTTACAAAGTATTCTGAATACAGTGAGGGAATATTTTAGAAGAGCTGGGAAAGAAACTGACAAAACCAATTGGAGGCTGTTGCTTTCTAGGTAAGAAATGCTGTGGCTTAGAATTAGGGTGGTGGCAGTGGAGATTGAACAGGAAGGTAAATAAGAGACATATTTTGGAAGTAAAATTTGACAGGATATGGTAACAGATTGGATGTGGCACATTAGGGTATGTGATGTTCTCAAAGATAACACCTGGCTGTTTGGGAGATACTGATCTGCATATAAAGGGGCCAAAGCTAGAGAAACTGAAGATTAAAAGAGAATAACTCTTAGAGTGGTTGGGCTTTGTATTTTCTTTTCTCTTTGGCATTCTGGTTAATTTTTATGCAGTTTACCTCAGTTCAGTTCAGCTCAGTCGTTTGTGTCCCACTCTCTGCGACCCCATGAAATGCAGTACGCCAGGCTTGCCTGTCCATCACCAACTCCCGGAGTTTACACAAACTCATGTCCATTGAGTCGATGATGCCATTCGACCATCTCATCCTTTTCATCCCCTTCTCTTGCCTTCAGTCTTTCCCAGCATCAGGGTCTTTTCCAGTGAGTCAGTTCTTTGCATCAGGTGGCCAAAATATTGGAGTTTCAGCATCAGTCCTTCCAATGAATATTCAGGACTGATTTCCTTTAGGATAGACTGGTTGGATCTCCTTGCAGTCTAAGGGACTCTCAAGAGTCTTCTCCAACACCGTAGTTCAAACCGCATCAGTTCTTTGGTGCTCAACCTTCTTTATAATCAGACTTTCACATCCATACATGACTACTGGAAAAACCATAGCTTTGACTAGTTGGACCTTTGTTGACAGAGTAATGTCTCTGCTTTTTGATATGCTGTTCAGATTTGTCATGGCTTTTCTTCCAAGGAACATGTGTCTTCTAATTTCATGGCTGCAGTCACCATCTGCAGTGATTTTGGAGCCCCCCCCCAAAAAAAAGTCTCTTACTGTTTCCACTGTTTCCCACCTATTTTCCAAGAATTGATGGGTCCAGATGTCATGATAATAGTTTTCAGAATGTTGAGTTTTTTTTTTTTTTTTTTTTAGAATGTTGAGTTTTAAGCCAACTTTTTCACTCTCTTTCACTTTCACCAAGAGGCTCTTTAGTTCTTCTTTGGTTTCTGCCATAAGAGTGGTGTCATCTGTGTATCTGAGGTTATTGATATTTCTCCCAGCAGTCTTGATTCCAGCTTGTGCTTTATCAGGCCGGAATTTCACTTGATGTACTACTCTGCATATAAGTTAAATGAGCAGGATGACAATGTACAGCTTTGACGTACTCCTTTCCCAATTTGGAACCAGTCTTTTGTTCCACATCCTGTTCTAACTGTTGCTGCTTGACCTGCATACAGATTTCTCAGGAGGCAAGTCAGGTGGTCGGGTATTCCCATCTCTTGAAAAATTTTCCATAGTTTGTTGTGGTCCACACAGTCAAAGGCTTGGCATAGTCAATAAACCAGAAGTAGATTTTTTTTGGAACTCTCTTGCTTTGCAATGATACAATGGATGTTGGCAATTTGATCTCAGGTTGCTCTGCCTTTTCTAAATCCAGCTTGAACATCTGGAAGTTCACCATTCATATATTGTTGAAGCCTGGCTTGGAGAATTTTAAGCATTACTTTGCTGGTGTGTGAGATTAGTGAAGTTGTTCGGTAGTTTGAACATTCTTTGGCATTGCCTTTCTTTGTAAATGGAATGAAAATTGACCTTTTTCAGTTCTGTGGCCCCTGCTGATTTTTCCAAATTTGCTGGCATATTGAGTGCAGCACTTTCACAGCATCATCTTTAAGGATTTAATACAGCTCAACTGGAATTCCATCACCTGTGCTAGTGTTGTTTGTAGTTATGCTTCCTAAGGCCCACTTGACTTTGCATTCCAGGATGTCTGGCTCTAGGTGAATGATCACACCATCATGATTATCTGGATCATGAAGATCTTTTTTGTTGAGTTCTTCTGTGTATTCTTACCACCTCTTCTTAATATCTTCTGCTTCTGTTAGGTCCATACCGTTTCTGTCCTTTATTGTGTCCATCTTTGCATGAAATGTTCCCTTGGTGGCTCTCATTTTCTTGAAGAGAATGAGAGTCTTCCCATTCTATTATTTTCCTCTCTTTCTTTGCATTGATTGCTGAGGAAGACTTTCTTATCTCTCCTTGCTATTCTTTGGAGCTCTGCATTTAAATGGGTGTATCTTTCCTTTTCCCCTTTGCATTTAGAATCTCTTATTTTCTCAGCTGTTTGTAAAGCCTCCTCAGACAACCATTTTGCCTTTTTTGCATTTTTTTTCCTTTGGGGATGGTCTTGATCCCTGCCTCCTGTACAATGTCATGAACCTCCTTCCATAGTTCTTCAGGTACTCTGTCTATCAGATCTAATCCCTTGAATCTATTTGTCACTTCTACTATATAATTTGTAAGGTATTTGTTTTAGGAGCAGTGACCCCACAAGAGACTGATCCAGACTTGCCTGTGAGTGTCCAGGAGTCCCTTGTGGAGGCATGGGTTGGCGGTGGGTGCTGCAAGGTTGGGGACACTGAGGGCGGCAGTGTGTGCATGGGACCTTTTGAAGGAGGTTGTCATTATCTTCATTACCTCCACCATAGTTTGGTCTCAGGTCAGACAACAGGGAGGGAACAGTCCAGCCCATCAACAGAAAATTGGATAAACGATTTACTGAGCATGGCCCCGCCCATCAGAACAAGACCCAGTGTCCCCCACAGTCAGTCTCTCCCATCAGGAAACTTCTGAAGCCTCTTATCCTTATCCCTCAGAGGACAGACAGATTGAAAACCACAGTCACAGAAAACTAATCAAACTGTTCACATGGACCACAGCCTTGTCTAGCTCGATGAAATTATGAACCATGCCCTGTACAGCCACACTCAAGACAGATGCATCATGGAGGAGAGTTCTAACAAAATGTCATCCACTGAAGAAGGGAATGACAAACCACTTCAGTATTCTTGTCTTGAGAATCCCATGAACCATATGAATGGCAAAAAGATATGACACTGAAAGATGAGCTCCCCAGCTCGGTAGGTGCCCAATATACTCCTGGATAAGAGTGGAGAAATAACTACAGAAAGAATGAAGAGACCAAGACAAAGCAAAAACAACACCCAGTTGTGGATGTGACTGGTGATGGAAGTAAAGGAATCAGTGAACTACAATAGACTGGAATGGGCAAATTTAACTCAGGTGACTATTTTATCTACTACTGTGGGCAAGAATCCCTCAGAAACAATGGAGTAGCCCTTGCAGTCAACAGAAGAGTCCGACATGCAGTTCTTGGGTGCAAGCTCGAAAACAACAGAATGGCCTCTGTTTCCAACGCAAACCATTCAGTATCACACTAGTCCAAGCCTGTGCCCCAACCAGTCATGCTGAAAGAAGCTGAGGCTGAACAGTTCTATTAAGACCCAAAAGACTTTATAGAACTAACAACCAAAAAAGATGTCCTTTTCATTATAGCGGACTGGAATGCAAAAGTAGGAAGTCAAGGGATACCTGGAGTGACAGGCGAATTTGTCCTTGGAGTACAAAATGAAGCAGGGCAAGGGTAACAGAGTTTTGTCAAGAGAATACACTGGTCGTAGCAAACACCCTCTTCCAACAACACAAGAGAAGACTCTACACATGGACATCACCAGGTGGTCAATACCGAAATCAGATTGATTATATTCTTTGGAGCCAAAGATGGAGCAGCTCTATACAGTCAGCAAAAACAAGACCAGGAGCTGACTGTGGCTCAGATCATGAACTCCTTATTGCCAAATTCAGACTTAAATTGAAGAAAGTAGGGAAAACCACTGGACCGTTTATGTATGACCTAGATCAAATCCCTTACAATTACACAATGGAAGCAGTTTACCTAATTTGCATTTAATATAGTAAAAGATCCAAGTTAGTTACATACAGATTTTTAGTTCATTTTAAATTACTCAAATGTGAATAGTTTAATTCATATTGCTATATGAAAATCAAATAATGTAATTTATAGTGCTGTACTAGCAAGAAGCTATATGTTCGTTTCATGTTATTACTTTTAAGGTTGTTTGGAAAATAGCAACTTGAGTAATTGAAAAAGTAAGAAATATTGAAACACTTCATAAATCACTGTAAAACAAGAAATTTTTTTGGAGGAAGGAATGTGACAAATGAGGTCACCATGTATGTCATTTGTTGAACTTAACCTCGTATTTTCCAAAATGCATTAGATGAACTCATTAGGTTCAATGGAAATCAGTGAAAGACAGTAAGAAAAGGAGGCATCTGGCACATAACTGCTTGTTTCTGACAAGGTTAAGATCACTTAGGCTGTGAATGTTTCTCCTTTGTGTACTGACATGGCCTATTGCTATAGAAACTGTTGAGAACTACTGAAAAATTACAAGTCTCCTGTCAGTAATACAACTTGCACAGGTGCAATCATTTATACTTTGTGTGCTGCTCAAGCGTGGCTTCTATTGAAATCACTTGGGTTAAATTCTCAAAGTACCATAGTGTGGAAAGAATCATTTTGGAAATGTGGATTTTAAGCTGAAGTTTATGCTATCTTCTGAGAGCATGTTCTGTAAAAGGTTAATGAATAACAGGAAATTAAGGTAGGTTTTCTGAATACTGACCTGTGGGTGGCACTAGTGATAAAGAACCAGCTTGTTAATGCAGGAGAGTAGAGAAACATGGGTTCAGTCCCTGAATCAGGAAGATCCCCTGAGAAGGAAATGCACCCACTCCAGAATCCCATGGAGAGAAGGGCCTGGCTGGCTTTAGTCCATGTGATCACAGAGTCAGACACGATTGAAGTGACTTAGTATGCATGCCTGACCTGTTTTCTATTTGCAATTATTATAAAAATTTTCACTATTGTTTATTTTCATTTCTACATGAATATCATCACAAAGTATGGTTTACAAAGCTTGTGTATTTGAATAGAATTCTTAGGAAATATCTAAATTACTGCATCTTTTTGAAATAATTTTTATCATTTACAGTAAAAATAAAATTAATATTTTTATAACTGTGTAAATATTTTGATATGATATGGACCTAACAGAAACAGAAGATATTAAGAGGTGGCAAGAGTACACAGAAGAACTGTACAAAAAAGTCTTGGCCCAGATAACCATGATGGTGTGATCACTCACCTAGAGCCAGACATCCTGGAATGCAAAGTCAAGTGGGCTGCAGGAAGCATAACTACGAACAACACTAGTACAGGTGATGGAACTCCAGTTGAGCTATATCAAATCCTTGAAGATGATGCTGTGAAAGTGCTACACTCAATATACCAGCAATTTTGGAAAACTCAGCAGTGACCACAGGACTGCAAAATGTCAATTTTCAATCCAGTCCAAAAGAAGGGCAGTGCCAAGAAATGTTCAAGTACTACACAATTGCATTCATTTCACATGCTGGCAAAGCAATGCTCAAAATTCTCCAAGCTAGGCTTCAATAGTACATGACCGGAGAACTTCCAGATGTTCAAGCTGGATTTAGAAAAGGCAGAGGAACCAGATATCAAATCCCCAGCATCTGTTGGATAATAGAAAAAGCAAGAGAATATCAGAGAATCATCTACTTCTGCTTCATTGACTATGCTAAAGCCTTTGACTGTAGGATCACAACAAACTATAGACAATTCTTAGAGATGAGAATGCAAGACCACCTTACCTGCCTCCTGAGAAATCTACATGCAGGTCAAGAAGCGACAGTTAGAAGTCGACATGGAACAATGGACTGGTTCCAAATTGGGAAAGGAGTGCGTCAAGGCTGTATACTGTCACCCTGCTTATTTAACTTATATGCAGAGTACATCGTGCCAGATGCCAGGCTGGATGAAGCACAAGGTGTACTCAAGATTGCCAGGAGGGATGCCAATAACCTCAGATATGCAGATGACACCACCCTTATGGCAGAAAGTGAAGAGGAGCTAAAGAGGCTCTTGATGAAAGTGAAAGAGGAGAGTGAAAAACCTGGCTTAAAATTCAACATTCAAAAAACTAAGACCATGGACTCTGGTCCCATTTCTTCATGGCAAATAGGTAGGGAAACAATGGAAAAAGTGAGAAACTTTCTTTTCTTGGGCTCCAATATCACTGCATATGGTGACGGCAGCCATGAAATTAAAAGTCTGCTCGCTCCTTGGAAAAAAAGCTTTGACCAGCTTAGACAGCACATTAAAAAGCAGAGACATTACTTTGCCAACAAAGGTCCATCTAGTCAAGGCTATGGTTTTTCCAGTAGTCATGTATGGTTGTGAGAGTTGGACTATAAAGAAAGCTGAGTGCCAAAGAATTGATGCTTTTGAACTGTGGTGTTGAAGAAGACTCTTGAGAGTCCCTTGGACTGCAAGGAAATCCAAACAGTCCATCCTAAAGGAAATCAATCCTGAATATTCATCGGAAGGACTGATGTTGAAGATGAAACTCGAATACCTCGGCCATCTGATGCCAAGAACTGACTCATTGGAAAAGACCCTGATGCTGGGAAAGATTGAAGGCTGGAGGAGAAGGGGACGACAGAGGATGAGATGGTTGGATGGCATCACTGACTCAATGGACTTGACTCTGGGTAAACTCCAGAAGTTGGTGATGGACAGGGAGGCCTGGTGTGCTGCATTCCATGGGGTAGCAAAGAGTTGGACATGACTGAGTGACTGGACACCAATAATATTTTGATGCGTCATCTGAAAATATTTTAATATTCAAATTTAATAAACTTTTAATTGTTTTATAATCAGGAAGTCAAGATTTACATTGAAGGTCTATGTATCAAGCTACTGAGTTATTAATTTTAATTGTCTAATGAGTGAGTCTATTGAACAGAAAAGCAAAAAGCTCTATAGATAGTAGAAAATATCTTTTTATGAACCCAAATCAAAGATTTTATGTTCTTAGATATTTTATATGCTAATAGAATGCTTATATTTTAGCCTGAGTTGAAAAGTTTACTTTTTTGTCTAGCTCTTAATGTGAAACACATCATAAGACTCTGAAACATGTTCAGTGTAAAACCAAACCTGTAGACCAAACCTATAAATGAGCTAAATTTAGACTAAGTTCTATCCTTGACTGAATGCCTTGTGGCAGTTGAACTCTGTAAGAAAATTTAGCCCAGGCTAGTAGCTATTCCGCTGTGATATTTTGTTGTTAGAGTTCTCTTTTGTTTCTGTGTTTATATTCTCTGTTTTACTAGTATAGGAATGTCACTACTGCTGCTGCTGCTGCTGCTAAGTCGCTTCAGTCGTGTTCAACCCTGTGCGACCCCATAGACGGCAGCCAACCAGGCTCCCCCGTCTCTGGGATTCTCCAGGCAAGAACACTGGAGTGGGTTGCCATTTCCTTCTCCAAGGAATGTCACTACTGCTAATTTAATTCCGCCCTGATTTTTTTTACAGTAACTTTTCTCTCTATAAATGTATAGTCTATAGATTAAACATAAATTTAGTAATTTCAGTAGTTTCTGTAAGAGTGGAAATAACTGGCTTAACCACCTTCTCATTCTATATTCCTAGGTAATTTCAACAGTTTTCAAAGTTTCAGTTACCACCTCTGGTTAAATGATCCCCAAATACGTGGTTATAGTTTTCTTGACTTCCATATATAAATGTCCCAGAGATTCTGCAGACTCAATTCACTCAAAATTTAATTAATTATCTTCCTGAACAACTTGCTTCTTTTTCACGTGCTTTTTTTGGTTAGTGAGATACCCCTATTTTTTTTTTTTTTCCTTCAGCTTGATACTCCAGAAGCATCTTGATTCTTTATTGTCCTTCTTATTCCTAATGTAGTTTTTCTACTTGGTCTTAATCTTCTGTCACAAGGTTTTATTTAAAAATGTGAAATTGTTATGTTTACCTCTTACCTTTTTCCTTCTCTACTGCTTTGCCAAAAATACTACTGAAATTTTCTGACTTCTTAAAAATACTTTATGCAGTTAAGTTTTACCATTGAGAACAACTAAGAACAACCTGTCTTCCATGTTGTTCATCCAAAATTAATACTATTACCGTAGTCTACAAAGTAGTGTTAAAGCCCTTGCCTAAGCAAACAAGCAAAACTAAAAGCTATTTCAGAAATATGAAGAAAATTACAGTATATCATGGACTTGTAAGAGATGTATATTTTTAAGTTCTTTGTCCAATAAAATTCTAAACAAATAACAGCAGCAAAATACCTAAGGTTAGTTTTATAGAACTTACAATGTTAATTTCAAAGAGATCATCAAAATAGTTTTGTTTGCCCTTGTTTTATAAAGAATAACTGTTAGTTATTAAAGTAATACAAATAGCTGCCATTTACTAAATATCTATTTTATGCATGAACTGAAGGTAATCTACATATGTATCTTATTTTCTGCTTCAGCATGACTTTATTAAGTTAAATACTATTACTATTTCCATGATACTTAAAAAAAATATTTATTTGACTGTGTGTGCATGCTCAGGTGTGTCCAACTCTCTGACCCCATGGACTATATAGCCCGCCAGGCTCCTCTGTCCATCGGATTTTCCAGACAAGAATACTGGAGTGGATTGCCAGTCCTCCTCCAGGGGATCTTCCTGATCCTGGGATTGAGCCTCCTGCATAGGCAGGCAGATTCTTTAACACTGAGCCACCTGGGAAGATGTTATTTGATGGCGCTGGGTCTCAGTTGCCGCCCCGGGTCTCTTCAGCCTTTGTGTCGTGCAGGATCTTTAGTTGTGGCGCTCAGGATCCTTTTTTTTCGCAGGATGTGGGATCTATATAGTTCCCTGACCAAGTATTGTTCCCAGGTCCCTAGGGTTGGGAGTGTGGAATCTTAGCCACTAGACCACCAGGAAATTCCTCCACTGTACTAGATTAGATAAATTTTTCAAGGTCATCATTTAGAATTTGGTAATATTTTATTATAGTGGCCTTTGTGTAATGAGATTTGATAGGGATTTGACATTTTAAAAGATTTTTTTAATCTATTTTAATTGGTAATACTATATATGTTTTTATACATATATATTTATGATTCAGTTTCTATATATTGAAATTTACATTTATTCATAGAGAATCATCATGAATATTCCAAAATAATTGTTCTTAAAGGCACATACAGGTTAAATTCTCAAGGCTCACTATTATTAAAGCATTTATCCTTTTGAACTAATCATTTGACATACTTTTTGCAACTAACTTCAGAATTTTATGTATTACACATAATTTTTTATTTTATTTTATTTTATTTTATTTTTTATTTTTGTGTTTATTTATTTTTTTACACGAACTCCCAAACATGAACCCCCCTCCCACCTCCCACCCCACATCATCCCTCCAGATCATCCCCATACACGAGCCCCAAGCGTCCTGCATCCTGCATTGAACATAGACTGGCAATTCATTTCTTACATGATAGTATACAAATTTCAATGCTATTCTCCCAAATCATCCCTCCCTCTCCCTCTCCCTCTCCTTCTCCCTCAGAGTCCATAAGTCCGCTCTACACATCTGTATCTCTTTTGCTGTCTTGCATACAGGGTCCTCATTACCATCTTTCTAAATTCCATATATATGTGTTAGTATACTGTATTGGTGTTTTTCTTTCTGGCTTACTTCACTCTGTATAATTGGTTCCAGTTTCATCCATCTTATTAGAACTGATTCAAATGTATTCTTTTTAATGGCTGAGTAATACTCCATTGTGTATATATACCACAGCTTTCTTATCCATTCATCCGCTGATGGACATCTAGGTTGTTTCCATGTCCTGGCTATTATAAACAGTGCTGCAATGAACATTGGGGTACATGTGTCTCTTTCTATTCTGGTTTCCTCGGTGTGTATGCCCAGCAGTGGGATTGCTGGGTCATAAGGCAGTTCTATTTGCAATTTCTTAAGGAATCTCCACACTGTTCTCCATAGTGGCTGTACTAGTTTGCATTCCCACCAACAGTGTAAAAGGGTTCCCTTTTCTCCACACCCTCTCCAGCATTTATTGCTTGCAGACTTTTGGATCGCAGCCATTCTGACTGGTGTGAAGTGGTATCTCATTGTGGTCTTGATTTGCATTTCTCTGATAATGAGTGACGTTGAGCATCTTTTCATGTGTTTGTTAGCCATCCGTATGTCTTCTTTGGAGAAATGTCTATTTAGTTCTTTGGCCCATTTTTTGATTGGGTCGTTTATTTTTCTGGAATTGAGCTGTATAAGTTGCTTGTATATTTTTGAGATTAGTTGTTTGTCAGTTGCTTCATTTGCTATTATTTTCTCCCATTCAGAGGGTTGTCTTTTCACCTTGCTTATAGTTTCCTTTGTTGTGCAGAAGCTTTTAATTTTAATTAGATCCCATTTGTTTATATTTGCTTTTATTTCCAGTATTCTGGGAGGCGGATCATTGAGGATCCTGCTGTGATTTATGTCGGAGAGTGTTTTGCCTATGTTCTCCTCTAGGAGTTTTATAGTTTCTGGTCTTACATTTAGATCTTTAATCCATTTTGAGTTTATTTTTGTGTGTGGTGTTAGAAAGTGATCTAGTTTCATTCTTTTACAAGTGGTTGACCAGTTTTCCCAGCACCACTTGTTAAAGAGATTGTCTTTACTCCATTGTATATTCTTGCCTCCTTTGTCAAAGATAAGGTGTCCATATGTGTGTGGATTTATCTCTGGGCTTTCTATTTTGTTCCATTGATCTATATTTCTGTCTTTGTGCCAGTACCACACTGTCTTGATGACTGTGGCTTTGTAGTAGAGCCTGAAGTCAGGTAAGTTGATTCCTCCAGTTCCATTCTTCTTTCTCAAAATTGCTTTGGCTATTCGAGGTTTTTTGTATTTCCATACAAATCTTGAAATTATTTGTTCTAGTTCTGTGAAAAATACCGCTGGTAGCTTGATAGGGATTGCATTGAATCTGTAGATTGCTTTGGGTAATATATTCATTTTCACTATATTGATTCTTCCAATCCATGAACATGGTATATTTCTCCATCTATTAGTGTCCTCTTTGATTTCTTTCATCAGTGTTTTATAGTTTTCTATATATAAGTCTTTAGTTTCTTTAGGTAGATATATTCCTAAGTATTTTATTCTTTTCGTTGCAATGGTGAATGGAATTGTTTCCTTAATTTCGTTTTCTACTTTCTCATTATTAGTGTATAGGAATGCAAGGGATTTCTGTGTGTTGATTTTATATCCTGCAACTTTACTATATTCATTGATTAGCTCTAGTAATTTTCTGGTGGAGTCTTTAGGGTTTTCTATGTAGAGGATCATGTCATCTGCAAACAGTGAGAGTTTTACTTCTTCTTTTCCAATTTGGATTCCTTTTATTTCTTTTTCTGCTCTGATTGCTGTGGCCAAAACTTCCAGAACTATGTTGAATAGTAGCGGTGAAAGTGGACATCCTTGTCTTGTTCCTGACTTTAGGGGAAATGCTTTCAATTTTTCACCATTGAGGATAATGTTTGCTGTGGGTTTGTCATATATAGCTTTTATTATGTTGAGGTATGTTCCTTCTATTCCTGCTTTCTGGAGAGTTTTTATCATAAATGGATGTTGAATTTTATCAAAGGCCTTCTCTGCATCTATTGAGATAATCATATGGCATTTATTTTTCAATTTGTTAATGTGGTGAATTACATTGATTGATTTGCGAATATTGAAGAATCCTTGCATTCCTGGGATAAAGCCTACTTGGTCATGGTGTATGATCTTTTTAATGTGTTGTTGGATTCTGATTGCTAGAATTTTGTTGAGGATTTTTGCATCTATGTTCATCAGTGATATTGGCCTGTAGTTTTCTTTTTTTGTGGCATCTTTGTCAGGTTTTGGTATTAGGGTGATGGTGGCCTCATAGAATGAGTTTGGAAGTTTACCTTCCTCTGCAATTTTCTGGAAGAGTTTGAGTAGGATAGGTGTTAGCTCTTCTCGAAATTTTTGGTAGAATTCAGCTGTGAAGCCGTCTGGACCTGGGCTTTTGTTTGCTGGAAGATTTCTGATTACAGTTTCAATTTCCGTGCTTGTGATGGGTCTGTTAAGATTTTCTATTTCTTCCTGGTTCAGTTTTGGAAAGTTGTATTTTTCTAAGAATTTGTCCATTTCTTCCACGTTGTCCAATTTATTGGCATATAATTGCTGATAGTAGTCTCTTATGATTCTTTGTATTTCTGTGTTGTCTGTTGTGATCTCTCCATTTTCATTTCTGATTTTATTGATTTGATTTTTCTCCCTTTGTTTCTTGATGAGTCTGGCTAATGGTTTGTCAATTTTATTTATCTTTTCAAAAAACCAGCTTTTGGCTTTGTTGATTTTTGCTATGGTCTCTTTTGTTTCTTTTGCATTTATTTCTGCCCTAATTTTTAAGATTTCTTTCCTTCTACTAACTCTGGGGTTCTCCATTTCTTCCTTTTCTAGTTGCTTTAGGTGTAGAGTTAGGTTATTTATTTGACTTTTTTCTTGTTTCCTGAGGTATGCCTGTATTGCTATGAACTTTCCTCTTAGCACTGCTTTTATAGTGTCCCACAGGTTTTGGGTTGTTGTGTTTTCATTTTCATTCATTTCTATGCACATTTTGATTTCTTTTTTGATTTCTTCTGTGATTTGTTGGTTATTCAGAAGCGTATTGTTCAGCCTCCAAATGTTGGAATTTTTAATAGTTTTTCTCCTGTAATTGAGATCTAATCTTAATGCATTATGGTCAGAAAAGATGCTTGGAATGATTTCGATTTTTTTGAATTTATCAAGGTTAGATTTATGGCCCAGGATGTGATCTATCCTGGAGAAGGTTCCGTGAGCACTTGAGAAAAAGGTGAAATTCATTGTTTTGGGGTGAAATGTCCTATAGATATCAATTAGGTCTAACTGGTCTATTGTATTATTTAAAGTTTGCGTTTCTTTGTTAATTTTCTGGTTAGTTGATCTGTCCATAGGTGTGAGTGGGGTATTAAAGTCTCCCACTATTATTGTGTTATTGTCAATTTTCCCTTTCATACTTGTTAGCATTTGTCTTACATATTGCGGTGCTCCTATGTTGGGTGCATATATATTTATAATTGTTATATCTTCTTCTTGGATTGATCCTTTGATCATTATGTAGTGGCCTTCTTTGTCTCTTTTCACAGCCTTTGTTTTAAAGTCTATTTTATCAGATTAGTTTAAAATTTTCAATTAGTTATTTCATTACTGGTTATTGAAATACCAAAAAAATATAAAAATGGCTTCATATTTTAAGGAAAATATTAAAGGAGTACAATTTCTTGCATGATTGGTAGCTGACAAAGGATAAAAGGGAGCTTAATATAATTATAAGCTGTTATAAAAAATTATAGTAGGAACTATTTCCCCATGTTTATAAAAGTGTCACTTTTGACATACAGATGATTATAAAAGAAACAGGGCTCTGTTGATGCTTACTGAATAAAATAACAGGTGTATATAGGTGATACGTTTTAACCAAGTTGTGGTGTTATGCATACTCATTTAGCAGAGTTTTTGCTTCTTACAGGTTTTCTTTTCTCTTCTGTGAGTATATTTTATTAATAACAGTGGGTTTTCATTTGTGAAGCATTTTGTTTAAACTGATTTCTGTCATTATAGAAACACCTGCTGCATTCCCGGACACTGTAAAGGAAAAAGAAACACCAACCCCTGGTGAGGATATTCATCTAGAAAGTTCCATTCCTCATACCGATTCAGGAATTGGAGAGGAGCAAGTGGCTAACATCCTGAATGGGGCAGAATTAGAGACTAGCACAGGCCCTGATGCTATGAGTGAACTGTTATCCACTTTGTCAAATGAAGTGAAAAAGTCACAGGAAAGCCTGACCGAGAACCCCAGTGAAATATTGAAGTCTGCACCATCCATATCTAGCATTAGTCAAACCAAAGGCATCAATGTCAAGGAAATACTGAAAAGTCTTGTGGCTGCCCCAGTCGAAATTGCAGAATGTGGCCCTGAGCCTATCCCATACCCAGACCCAGCATTGAAGAGAGAAGCGCAAGCTATTCTTCCTATGCAGTTTCATTCCTTTGACAGGTAGGTACTGAACTTACTAGTCACAGTGCTCTGTGTATAAAAGGAAAATTAGTGTCTGTTTAATTTAGAAATATTAGGCAGATCTTGAAAACATGTTTATTACTGTAGATTCTTAGCACAAAGACTATCAAAGTAATAGGCCAACCTACTGTCTGATCTCATAGTCAGACATTTTAATTATATGTTTCAAAAAAGGGGCTTCCGTATGAAATGGGGGATGACACATTGAGTTGGAAATAGGGTAACACAGATTCTGATTATGACCTATCGTCAAGTGACTACTGTACATTGGAGAAGTCATTTTATATGTATGTGTGTGTTTATATTATGTATATACATATATATAAATATGTATACATATATGTATATAGCTATATACATATATGTGAGGTAAATGACAAGTAATTGTTTTTTGTTTAAAAGAAAAAAGTAAATCAGATATTTCTTAAACTGTAATGTCAAAATAAATATACAGTCAGAATGCAGTTTCTATTCCATATTATTTTCTCTAAAATAGACAAACTGCTTTGTCCAAGTTAGAGCCAGTACTTTTTGAGTTTAAGGGTTGAGGGGTGGCAATAAGGCATTTTCAGTTAGGGTGCATTATATTTTTTATATATAAATAAGATTTTAAAATTGCCTATAAACATTTTAACCATTGTCCTATAGATACTTTTTGAAAATCTATTGTGAAAATATAAATGACATTAGTCATCATGTCAGATATAAAGAGAATCAGTTTTATTTTCTGTGAACTTACAGTAGTTAAAGGAGATAAAATGTTTGCAAATATGTGTCATATAAGATAAAATGTGTTAAGTATCAGACATTTTTTAACAACTACAAAAGCAGGGGTATAGGAAATTTTTCTTTTTTTAATAGTTTGAAGTTTATTCATATAGCTCCTTGGACATTCCCTATGCCATTTCATATTTTGTATGCATTCCTAAGAGATATGTGTATGTGTGTTATGAATTTATATAAGCATAAGCACATAAGTATTTTTAATTGTATATATTTATAAATCTATAAATAACTGTTAAAATAGTTTACTTTGGGATCATAAGTTTTATGTTCCATTTAAAGTTCTGTATCTAAATTTTGTTAACATATAAGCAATAGAAAAAGAGAAATATTGTGATTTATATAGGAGAATCCAATGAAATAAAGATTAGGTAAAATATTTCTTTCCTAATTTGGATTATTGTTAGGACAATTTTTTTCATTAAAACTTAACAAAGCTGTCACCTGAGTGCCAATATTCTTAGCCACTCAAAATTTATTACACTTTTGAGGATATTGCTTTACAAAAAATAGAACTTTCCATTTGTTCTTAGTAGCATTTGTGCAAAATGCAGTGGGAGTGCAATCATTATTCAAAATTGCATAAGTAGAAATGAAATCGTGGCGCACAAAGCGTATTCCAATTCTTTTTAGGAAAAAGGTCTCCAGTGTAGTTAATATATGCAGTAGCTCAAGTACTATCAAATGTAAATGATGAGGTGATACTGATGAAAGGAGGGGATTGAGGTCTCAGGGGGCGCTGATGACGGATTGAACAGAAGCGGCCTTGCACTGCACGTAACTCAAGTCTGTCGTCTTCACTGCTCAAAGCCATAATGGGAGGTGGCAGTCTGAAATGAGTTGCCACGGCAAAGAGTATTATTTTTGAAATGCTTTCACACAAATCACTAGGCCCTGCATACAACTTAGTTTCATGCTTTAATGTCATCAGGAGGCACAAATTGGTGTGTCTAATTGTTTGCCACCTGCCAGCAAAATGAGCTGCCAGCCAGCCAGACGGGTTTGATTGTCTGTCAGCCATTCAATAGATTGGGAGTGACAACATCAAAAATTTAACTTCAAACTCCGGAGCTTTGAGCAGCTTTCAGAGACATCATCCCCACAAGTGCTTCTGGACAACTGCATTTTTCAATTATATTTGTGATATATTGCTACCATTTGCCTTAAAGTGTTATCTGTCTTAAGGTAGCTATAATTACATTATGAAGTATATAAACATATTTCTGAAGCACTAAAATCTGAAATTCAAGTTATGACATGTCTTTTAGCATCAGACTGAGTTCCTTGAAAATAGGATCCAAGAAGACAGACTTTAGACGCAAAATCCTGAATGCTTTTAGTTTCAAACACAGAATTATCTTGGGTCTTCTCTACCAGTAATATATTTTTCATTTTTATTTTTGGTTGAAAATAGCTATAAACTCAGTTGCTCGTTTCTTTGTAACTAAATCATATATAATAATATTATACAATCTCAGTGGAAATCACCTAGGATTTTCCTTGGTTAGCCAATATTTTATTGGTTCTTTGGAAAACATGCTAGTGAAGCATTCTTTATATTTTCTCTAGATTGTAAGTTTGGGAATAACTTCCTAAAACAACTGATGTCATATATGAGTCATACACTCAATTACATTTTTCATAAGGAGTTTCTCTTCACTTAGGATGGCATTTTGACAAATTTCATATTTTGAAGTTTGTAATATCATTTTTATTAGGTAAATTGTAACATCAAAATTTAGAAACATTTAGACTTAACTAAAATAAACCTGTTTTCCTTTAGTATTAGATCTTCCATCAGGTTGTATTATGAAACATCATATAAATATCCTCATCTGCATATATGGAAAGCACTGATTCTTTTTCTTTCATTTCCTCCAGACATCATCTGTGCAGATTGAAGTATATGTCTTTGATTTCACTGAGTGACCCTAACAAATTTATATTTATGACTGTAAAGCACTGAAACTGCTAGACATCCACTAGTACTATTCTGTAGAGGGAACACCGTATGTATAGAGGAAGTGTGATAACGAAATTATAAGAACTTTCCTACTGTTCTGTTACTATGAAGCAAAAATAAATACTTATGATTTTATTTCTAAGAGAACAGTTTAATAATCTCATAATAGAGCTTAGAGTATAGTTGCAAAGTTCCTCAACAGTTCTGTTTCTTCTGATAGTTTTCTGTATAGATGTATGGTTTATAAAATAGTCTAGCTGAGCTGTGTTTTTTGTGTGTTTTTTTTTTAATGTATTAGTAACTGTAACTTTTAGATTAAGGGAATGGTTTTCTCTAAAACCACCCATTACGTTTTACCACATCTTTTAAACTAAAATTTAATCCTGCATATCCAAATGCTTTTAATCTTCTGAGAATTTGGTGTATATATCTGTGATTTAGCTCAGTCTTAATTCTCCAGGGATTCTTGAGACACCCCCTTAGTTTGGACAAAAGACCAAAAAACAAAAGGCAGAGGACGATATGTTTGTCTCCATACATTTTAATTGTCATTGTATTTCAAAAAATTGTTTTTCATCTTGGTTATCATCAAAAGCTTGTTAATTGTGTTGCTTCTCTGACTAACAGACAATGATCTTATGGCGTATACTTCATCTCTTTTGATTTTAAAGATTATGTTTGATTATGTTTGAATTACTGGGTTTGATATGATCAAGTGAAGTAGTTTGTATTTTTCCCCTCAAACATTTAGTATCCTTGCTTTCCAGTGTTTCATTCTCTGAAAAAAAATCTCTGGAGGAAAAAAAGTATTTTGTAAATACTATTTGACTAAAAGGCAGTATAGATAGCCTTCATATTACTAAACTTCAAGTATAGGCTTTGTCTAAGTATTTTCCCTGTAGTTCTTTTTTAACATCAGTTTTTAAAATATTAGTGCTAAGAATGATAGTTTAGGATAAATAAAAAAAAAACTTTGTAGAAATGATGGAATCCTACATTGATTTTTTTAAGCTTAGTATTATGTAAGAATATAAAAACTTATAATTACTACTGAGTACTTCAGTTTCTGTGTTTATAGTTTTCTAATGTTTTGTTACGAAAGTATTTTGATCATATCACTTAAAGGATGAGCAGGTAAATGTAATCTAGATTTATTAATACTCTGCCAACCATTACAATTCAAAGTTTCAACGTTACCGAGCTACTGAAATCCCACCTTTTATTATGTTCCAAGTGCCCTGGATATAGTATTTAAGGCCAGCTGCCAGATGATGCAGTTTTGACCCAGCATGGTTGTATTTTATTTTTCCCAATATTGTTGCCTTTTTCTCTCCTGACATTTCCACAGACAGTTCAATGAGTTGAAAAAGGCATCTCTCTTTAAAGGGTGAATTAATGAAATAGTTGTTTTTCATATATCCTATTTTTCTATTGGTATTCTAAATATTTTACAGAGTAGCAATTAATAAATCATTAAAATGATAGACTTGCAATTTCTAATAAGCTTCAGTAAATTGTAATATCACCTTAAAATCTGAAATAATTATTTTTTCTTCATAGTTTTTTCTTTCAAGATAAATGTCTAACATCAGTAAAACTTGTTAGCAAAAGAGTAATAATATAGAAATTAGGAGAAATGGCTCTTAGTAGTGGATCTCTTTATAATTAGTTGTGTGACCCTTATCTATTCTCTTTGGTTCTCTGGGACTCAGTTTCCCAACATGGAAAATAATACACTTTTTCCAGAAAGTCCCATAAAGTATGAAAATCCTGGAATAAATGAGATGGCTTTATAATTAGTTTCAAAAAGTATTAGATGACTATTAACTTGGTTAAAAGACCTGAACCCCAGAAAAGATTTGGCAGGCCTTTTTTCAAAGCTATTACCTCACGTTAGGCTCTTGGCATCTCTGAAGTGTGTTCTTTCTGTTATCTTCCAGCTGGCCTCACTATTTTCCAGGTGTTGGCCCACCAAATGGACCTTCCACATTTATGCTAGAAATGTTTTTCTTAAATGTAAATCACATGAAGATTTCTAAATAATATCTTGTTATTATTCAATAAAAGATGAACTTCTTAGTTTGAAATAGAAAGTCCTCACCTTTCACCAGCTATACTCTATTTACAGTTATTCAATCTTTTATGATTTTTCAAATCTCTTTGCCTTAAGAAGTTTTTGCTATTGAACTTTTCTCTTCTTAGCTGAATCCCACTGATCCTTTTTGATTCAGCTTACTCTCCCCTGATAATGTTCATCATTTATGTTTCTGGAAGCTCCTGTGCCTAACTCTAATCAGAATGGTTAGTGAAATATGTTGAACAGTTGATTTATTTGTCTCGTATTTTTTTTTCAAGTATCTCTAAGCCATGGGTTATGTCTTAACTTGTCTTATGTATCTCCTGACTTGTCAGTGTAGTTGTATTCCCTTAACCTTTCGGTGTTCAATAAGTGTTACAGAAAAGAGGGAGCAAGTGAAAGAAGAAAGGAGTTGTATTAAAATCCATGAGCAATTATAAAACCCACTTGTCTTATTAAGTCACTATTTAAAAGCCATTTCTTATCTTCAATATCTCAGTTTACACTTGACAGTTCTTGAGTTGTGCAGATAAAATAGTATCCTTTTTACAAAATTCACATAACTAGTTAATGGCGATCTTTAAGATTTTTTTTTAAAGATCTTTAAGATTTTTTACTATAGTTATCTAGACTCTCAGTCTTTCCTGACCGACACGACCTGTGTTCTAGATCTACTGTCATTCTAACTATTCTTTTATAAACATGATGGTTTTGTTGTTATTCTTAAAATACGGTGTCTAAAACTGCACATAGGATTTTATGAGGTCTAACAGACACAGAATATATCAGGATTATTGCTTCTTTCACTCTGGATACTGTTGCTGTGGTAGACCCAGATTGCATCAGCACTTTTGAGAGCCATCAGTTCAGTAGCTCAGTCATGTGGACTGCAGCACGCCAGGCTTCCCTGTCCATCACCAACTCCCGGAGCTCATTCAAACTCAACGTCCATCATGCCAGTGATGATATCCAACCATCTCATCCTCTGTCATTCCTTTCTCTTCCCGCCTTCAATCTTTCCCAGCATCAGAGTCTTTTCAAATGAGTCAGTTCTTCACATTAGGTTGCCAAAGTATTGGCGTTTCAGATTCAGCATCAGTCCTTCCAGTGAATATTCAGGATTGATTTCCTTTAGGATGGACTGGTTGCATCTCCTTGCTGTCCAAGGGACTCTCAAGAATCTTCTCCAACACCACAGTTCAAAAGCATCAGTTCTTCAGCACTCAGCTTTCTTAATAGTCTCTCACATCCATACATGATTACTGGAAAAACCATAGTTTTGACTAGATGGACCTTTGTTGGCAAAATAATGTCTCTGCTTTTGAATGTGCTATCTAGGTTGGTCATAACTTTTCTTCCAAGGAGTAAGCATCTTTTAATTTCATGGCTGCAGTCACCATCTGCAGTGATTCTGGAGCCCAGAAAAATAAAGTCTCTCACTGTTTCCATTGTTTCCCCACCTATTTGCCGTGAAGTGATGGGACCAGATGCCATAATCTTAGTTTTCTTAATGTTATGTTTTAAGCCAACTTTTTCACTCTCTTCTTTACTTTTATCAAGAGGCTGTTTAGTTCTTCTTCACTTCTTGCCATAAGGGTGGGGTCATTTGAGAGCCATAGCTGTACTAATGATAGCTAAGCTTTTTAGAACACTCTAAGTGGTTATAAGGTAAAATGCTAAACATTTGATATGTATTAATAGTATATAATTTTATTTTTGTAACAGTCTTATAAGGTGCAAACTATTATGAGTCTCATTTTAAAGGTATGGAGAATGGGGCTTAAAGAATTTACTTGCTTGATACCTTAGAGGTAGAATTCTAACTCAGATCTGTCTGACATTAAAAACCAGGCTTCTAGTCACTGTGTACTCTATTTATGTCCCATGTTGTAGTAACTGCTGAGTTTGCTGTCAGTGAAGTCTCTGGAGGCTTTAATGTCAGCTAATATTAAATCAGATGTTTTCAGAAGTTTTCTTTTAGTAGGAAGATATTTAATGTTGTTTGCACTTATTTATAAGCCATCAGTACAAGTTGTTGAGATTATTCTTTTCACGTATTCATATAACTGATTTTTCTTAATACACATCTCAGAGCTTCAGTTCTTGACAAGATGCCTTGTTACAGAGAGTTTGTACGAAGTTGGTAATGATCAGTCAGGAAACTTCGGCTGTATATATATATATATATAGTACCATTTACAAATACACCTCATAGCACTATCAATCAGTTTGCGTTTCTTTATTTTATCCATAGAAATTTTAATGAAAGATTTAGTGGAAAAAATGATAGTTTTACTTCTTTTCAAATCAAGAATTGATCATTTTGTTTTCTTGCTAGCTAGTCAGTGAAATAGTTTATAAGTTTAGGGAAGAGTTTTGATGATAAATCCAAAATATTAGTTTGTTTTTTTCTGTTGATCTTTATGTATATCATTATAAATAAATACCTTATCTTATAGGCAGAGAATTATTTCAATTTAGAAAGTGGTAACAATTATTAACATTTATAAAGCATCTTTTTTATTTTTATTTTTTTTACTTTACAATATTGTATTGGTTCTGCCACACATCAACATGAATCCGCCACGAGCGTACGCGTGTTCCCCATCCTAAACCCCCCTCCCTGCTCCCTCCCCATACCATCCCTCTGGGTCATCCCAGTGCACCAGCCCCAAGCATCCTGTATCAAACCTGGACTGGTGATTCATTTCTTATATGATATTATACATTTTTCAGTGTCATTCCCCCAAGTCGTCCCACCCTCTCCCTCTCCCACAGAGTCCAAAAGATTTCTATACATCTGTGTCTCTTTTGCTGTCTCATATACAGGGTTATCGTTACCATCTTTCTAAATTCCATATATATGTGTTAATATACTGTATTGATGTTTTTCTTTCTGGCTTACTTCACTCTGTATAATAGGCTCCAGTTTCATCCACCTCATTAGAACTGATTCGAATGTATTCTTTTTAATGGCTGAGTAATACTCCATTGTGTATATATACCACAGCTTTCTTATCCATTCACCTGCTGATGGACATCTCTTAACTTGACACAGTTCTTTTAAATACAGTCTCATTTAATTTATCCAGGTATATGTGAAATAAGTCATATGTGCCTTGCCATTTTTACTGAAAAACTGAAATTTAATATCACATAGCTTGAAGTGATTTAGTTGTCAAGCCTTAATCTTCTAACTCCACATCCTATACACTCTCCATAATGTCACACCACCTCTCAGTGAAATAAATTAAAGTGTTCGATCAGGAATGGTCAATGAAGGGATTGAAAGCATAGTGTGTGCTTTTGGAAATTTAATAAGATAGTTGAAAGTACAGGTTGAGTCTAATGAATTGACTCTATCCATTAAGGAAAAAAGAAAAAAGTATCCAGAAAGAGCTAATGGAAGAATTTGGGAGGGCAGAGGTTAAAATTATCTAACATTATAATTACTATTGTCACAAAAATATTTTAAATGCCCCTGAAATTGAAAATAATAATCCTTATAAATTTAAATTTTTTTACATTGATGAAGTCATTTTTGTTTTAAAAATTGTTGGTATTAAAGAAGTTTAAACCATAAACTTGTCAATGAGCCATCAGTACAGTTTCCTTTAAATAGAGCTTTTTAATGAAAATTAAATTTTTCTTTACAATCTAAAAGACCTAATTTAAAAGGTCTATTTTAGGGACTTCCCTGATGGTCCAGTGGTTAAGACTCCATGCTTACATTGTGGAGGCCTGGGTTTAATCCCTTGTCAGAGAACTAGACCCCGGATGCCACAACTGAGAGCCCTCATGCCTCAATTAAAGGCCTGATACAGCCAAAAAACTAAAATAAAATAACATCTCAGAGATAGTACTTTAAAAAGACCTAATTTAAATTGGATATATTTTTGCTGACATTCACTTGTTTTCAGGCATTATATTTGAACTTAAAATACCTCATACATCTACTTTCAAGATAAATAAGTGAGTAATGCTTGAAAGTATTTATTAATAGAGTTGGTATACTGTAAACTTTGAGAAAGATGAAGCTTCACTGAAAGAAAGTAAAAATATTTATTATGTTAAAGAAATAGTTTCTCTATCTTTTAAGTTGACCGTTCGCATCTATTTATTATTTAAGGTTAACACAAATGTTAAGTTCACGATTTTTTTTAATGAAATTCATTTAAGTATGCTAAAGAAACGAGAACATTTTCATACTCCTAAGCTCACAAAGTCAGTGTTTGAAAGCTAAAGAGATCTTTTACCAAATGTCCAGTGTATCCTCTCATTTCTCTTTCATTATTCCCTATTATGAAAAACATCTCAATTTTATTCATGGAAATAAAGTTTAATTTTATTGTTTGTTGTTGTTGATTCTCTTAAGTCGTGTCTGCCTCTTTTGCGACCTCATGAACTGTAACCTTACAGTCTCCTCTGTCCACGGTGTTTAGTATAATAGGCTCCAGTTTCATCCACCTCATTAGAACTGATTCGAATGTATTCTTTTTAATGGCTGAGTAATACTCCATTGTGTATATATACCACAGCTTTCTTATCCATTCACCTGCTGATGGACATCTCTTAACTTGACACAGTTCTTTTAAATACAGTCTCATTTAATTTATCCAGGTATATGTGAAATAAGTCATATGTGCCTTGCCATTTTTACTGAAAAACTGAAATTTAATATCACATAGCTTGAAGTGATTTAGTTGTCAAGCCTTAATCTTCTAACTCCACATCCTATACACTCTCCATAATGTCACACCACCTCTCAGTGAAATAAATTAAAGTGTTCGATCAGGAATGGTCAATGAAGGGATAGAAAGCATAGTGTGTGCTTTTGGAAATTTAATAAGATAGTTGAAAGTACAGGTTGAGTCTAATGAATTGACTCTATCCATTAAGGAAAAAAGAAAAAAGTATCCAGAAAGAGCTAATGGAAGAATTTGGGAGGGCAGAGGTTAAAATTATCTAACATTATAATTACTGTTGTCACAAAAATATTTTAAATGCCCCTGAAATTGAAAATAATAATCCTTATAAATTTAAATTTTTTTACATTGATGAAGTCATTTTTGTTTTAAAAATTGTTGGTATTAAAGAAGTTTAAACCATAAACTTGTCAATGAGCCATCAGTACAGTTTCCTTTAAATAGAGCTTTTTAATGAAAATTAAATTTTTCTTTACAATCTAAAAGACCTAATTTAAAAGGTCTATTTTAGGGACTTCCCTGATGGTCCAGTGGTTAAGACTCCATGCTTACATTGTGGAGGCCTGGGTTTAATCCCTTGTCAGAGAACTAGACCCCGGATGCCACAACTGAGAGCCCTCATGCCTCAATTAAAGGCCTGATACAGCCAAAAAACTAAAATAAAATAACATCTCAGAGATAGTACTTTAAAAAGACCTAATTTAAATTGGATATATTTTTGCTGACATTCACTTGTTTTCAGGCATTATATTTGAACTTAAAATACCTCATACATCTACTTTCAAGATAAATAAGTGAGTAATGCTTGAAAGTATTTATTAATAGAGTTGGTATACTGTAAACTTTGAGAAAGATGAAGCTTCACTGAAAGAAAGTAAAAATATTTATTATGTTAAAGAAATAGTTTCTCTATCTTTTAAGTTGACCGTTCGCATCTATTTATTATTTAAGGTTAACACAAATGTTAACTTCACGATTTTTTTTAATGAAATTCATTTAAGTATGCTAAAGAAACGAGAACATTTTCATACTCCTAAGCTCACAAAGTCAGTGTTTGAAAGCTAAAGAGATCTTTTACCAAATGTCCAGTGTATCCTCTCATTTCTCTTTCATTATTCCCTATTATGAAAAACATCTCAATTTTATTCATGGAAATAAAGTTTAATTTTATTGTTTGTTGTTGTTGATTCTCTTAAGTCGTGTCTGCCTCTTTTGCGACCTCATGAACTGTAACCTTACAGTCTCCTCTGTCCACGGTGTTTCTCAGGCAAAATACTGGAGTATTTTTCCTTCTCCAGGGAATCTTCCCAACTCAGGGATCAAACCCATGTCTCCTGGATTGCAGGCAGACTCCTTACCACTGAACCACTTTGTTATTCTGTATTCCTTGCCTTAATATTTAGCTTTACTATGAAGTTCAGAATTTGGGTTTCAAATGTTTTTATGACTATTTTCCACATTTAGAATGTAATAGAGATACAATGGACACTTTATATATGTATATTTACCAAAAACTCCCTATGTGCATATATGAAAAATATTCTAACTAGCTCACACCTTTTTCACATTTTCCTAGGGTCATGATTATAGACCACATGTCGTATTTTTAAAAAGTGTCCAAATTCTAGATTCTACTTAAATATTTGCCAAATAAATGATAATAGTTAACACTTTACAGCATATCCTGAATGTCTATATTCTTTTCACCAATGAAGTAACAATCAGAAAAAGGAAAAAGAAAGAGGAGAAAATGTGATGATAGGACTTCCCTGGTGGTCCAGTGATTGAGACTTCACCTTCAAATGCAGGAAGTGCAGGTTCAGTCCCTGTTCAGGGAGCTAAGATCTCATAAACCAAAATGTAAAAGAGAAGCAATATTGTAACAAATTCAGTAAAGACTTAAAAAATGGTCTGCATCAAAAACATGTTTTCTAAAAGATAATTCGATATTGATTACAGGTATCTGCCAGTGCAAGATTAGAGTCCATCTTAGACATTGTGTTATTTTTCATTTCTTTGCAGGAGTGTTGTGGTCCCTGTCAAGAAGCCACCTCCAGGAAGTTTAGCTGTGACCACTGTGGGAGCCACTGCTGCTGGGAGTGGGCTGCCAACAGGCAGTACCTCTAACATATTTGCTGCTACTGGAGCTACACCAAAAAGTATGATTAATACAACAGGTATTGTCCTTATCTATTTTTGTGATACTTCATCTTTTTCTTTCTGTTTTCTGTATCTTCATTTTTTCTGCTTATTTGATCTTAAATATTAAAATACTGTGATCATTTTAAGATTATCTGAATCTTTAAGAAGATTATTCTTTATGTTTGCAGATTTTGTAATTCTAGGGTAAACTTTTTAGGCACTTTAGAGAACACTATGGGTTTTGTTTTGAGTCTTCTCAAAACAAGATGCTGTTTACTTTCATAGTGAACTCAGATTGCTGAAGGGTATTTGGGGAGCAAAGCCAAAATATAATTTGAACACTGACATTTGATATGTAAAATTTAGTAAACTATATCAAGAATATCAAAGTATACTACATATATTAGTGACAGTAAATGGATTTAGTAATATTTTCTGGTTGAAACCTAATATATACTTTTCACAAAGCTCCCCTAAGAACCTTGACGATATGCAAGAGCCTCAAATTAACAAAAAGTGCATGTGAATAAGAACCATTGTTTGACATTGTATTAATTTATATACTTAGATACAGTTATATCCATTCATTGTCCAACATTTTCCTAAAAATTCTAGAAACAGAAAAATTCCAAATCACTACAAATTTTAAAAGCCTGCCTAAAATAACTTTTTTCTTTTTTTGTAAATTTCCAGAAATGTTCCTGTTGATTATTAGCAAAATAAATCCTTACCCAAATCTTTGTGATTCCATTTTAGGTATTTACACAACGCAAGATGATCCCTGACTTTCCTTCCCTGACTATAGTAGCCTTCTCTTCTCCAAACTGTATAGCCTTGAACTTTTCCATCTATTATCATTACTTAGATTATTCCCATTCTTATTAATTTCATAGCTCTTTGTGCTTTCTGTATTTATCTTGTTTATCATACCACCTGAGTCCTGACACATCATGAACAGCACATTTATGGGGTTGTAGTAAGTAGAATGTACTCTATGAAGCATATTTATGTTAGCAAATAAACATCATTAATGGCATTGTGTTAAAGAACAAAACATCTTTGATTTATACATATTAAAAGAAGTATTTATTTCTAACTTGTTTGAAGACTTCTTATATAAAGTTTTTTTTTTTCTATTTAGTTTATAGCCTTACTCTTTATATTCATTCTGCTTTCTAGAGGAAGGAGTAAAAATGTTTTCCACCTGACACATCATGAACAGCACATTTATGGGGTTGTAGTAAGTAGAATGTACTCTATGAAGCATATTTATGTTAGCAAATAAACATTATTAATGGCATTGTGTTAAAGAACAAAACATCTTTGATTTATACATATTAAAAGAAGTATTTATTTCTAACTTGTTTGAAGACTTCTTATATAAAGTTTTTTTTTTTCTATTTAGTTTATAGCCTTACTCTTTATATTCATTCTGCTTTCTAGAGGAAGGAATAAAAATGTTTTCCTTATAGCAAAATGTAAACTCAGAAAAGTGTTAAGAACTTTAAAATATGCCAATGTAGTAGGAAAAAAAAACTGCATTTGGTGTTTATGGACTAAATCCTTACTTTTATGAGTAAAAAGCAAATAATTTCTTTTTTATATTTATTAGAAACAAGGTATGGTATTTTCCTTGAATTTCTATTCTATGAATTAATAATAGATTTAGAAAGTGATGGTAGCCAGAGGTCTAGTGATAGTATAAAACATATATTACAATAAAAATGTAGGCAATTAATATCCTCCTTAGAAATACATATATATAGATACACACACACACAAATAACCTGAGGGTCAGCATCTAAACTGGACCCAAAGCTAGTTTAGATTTTGGCACAAACGTGCTGTGTAAGTGTTGTTGTGAAATCCAAGTTTTATGGGTATTAGTGTAAGATAATATAAAGATAACATTTAGGAACACTAGATGTCCCTCAACTCCATGGCTATTCAATATACTTATATGGTGTAATATAGGAAAATCTGTTCTGAAATGGCATCTTCATATCGTTGAGGAAACTCATTATTTTAAAATTGGGTACAAATATACTTATTATAGTCCTTCTTAAGCTATCATATTATTAAAATAAGCATTGATGCTGCAGGGCCACAAATTTATGTTGAGACGGTTTATTGCTAATTATTTCTTAAATGATAAAAACTAAAAGTATAACAACATAGCAATAAAAAAGCAGATAATATTTTCACATCTAAATTTGCTTTGTTTTATCAACTTCATTTTATCTAAAATTGTTTTCATTTGTTGATGTCTTTTATTTATGCCCCATTTGTAATCTGTAGTTTTGTTAGCATAATATAAGTAAATGAACTGTTTCAATGCATTCGCTATTTTTAATAATTATAGTTATTAATGTACTGTTGGCCAAATGATTTGTTTAATGGCCTAATTCTATTTTGAAATTCAGATGAATTTTTTTTCAAACTCAATAATGATGTAATGAAAATTATTTTGTTCAATAAGTTTGTATTTAAGGCTAAAAACTATTATTTTGGGAACAGGTGCCGTGGATTCGGGGTCTTCGTCTTCTTCCTCGTCTTCTAGTTTTGTGAATGGTGCTACCAGCAAAAACCTTCCAGCTGTACAAACTGTTGCTCCAATGCCAGAAGATTCGGCTGAAAACATGAGGTATACATAACTAATTGTTGTTTTCACTCATTTTGCTCCCTTCCTTCCACCTCAAAAAGAGTGAAACAGTATTCATTAAGTTTAAAGATACAGTTAAGAATTCTTAAGAATGTTTAAGTATGTATTTCGTTGTTTTGATATTTTAGATAATTCTTCATTATGTAAAAATTATTTATTATATTTCAGAGTCTAAACTGAGAAGTCTTGAATGGTTTTCAAGATCTGTTTCCTGAATTTATAATCCACTGTCATGTAGCACATGTTACAGTTCCATGTAAGGTAGAAACATGCACATGTGGCACTGTGATAAAATTGGACATCTTTGGTGGGGTGGTGAGTTTAAAATATAGACTCTCAGAATAGAGTTATATGTAACATATATATTTGGAGGTAGAATCACCAAACATTATCATTTGTATCTTGATAAATAGATAAAAATTATTTGTAGTAACATATCAAACAACATGGGCTTCCCTGGTGGCTCAGTGGTAAAGAATCAATGTGGCTCCTGCAACTCAGGAGCCACAGGAGACTCAGGTTTGATCCCTGGGTTGGGAAGATCCCCTGGAGGAGGAAATGGCAACCCACCCCAGTATTCTGGCCTGGAGAATCCCATGGACAGAGGAGCCTGGTGGGTTACAGTCCATGGGGTTGCAAAGAGTTGGACACGACTGAAGCAACTTAGCATGCATACATCAAAGAACATTCCTAGAAGAGACTGGCCCACATGCTTGATGTTAAATTGCACATACACACACACATTCATGTTCTTAATTCAAGTATCCCACAAATACAGACTATAAAAGCTCAATGAAAGAATGATGTTGTGTCACCACCACTCAAGACAAAAAACAGTATTTCAAGTACCTCAAAGCCCCCATCTTTCGTGCCTTTTTTTACTCTATTTTTGCTCTTCTTCAAATCCACCACTCTTGACTTGAAACTGGATTAGTTTTTTCTTTTTTGAATTTTCTATGAATGGAATTGCACAGTATGGGTTCTTTTTGTCTCTGGCTTTTTCCGTTCAACATTATGTTTCTGAGATTTTATCTGTATTGCAGGTAGCAATAGTTTCGTTCATGTTTATTTCTTAGTGGTGTATACTAAAATTTATTCATCTGTTTTACTGATGATGGGTATTTGAAAATTTCCAGGTTTTCACTATTATGAGTAATGCTACTTTTTTACATAACAATGCTGTTTATACATTACTCTTAGGTATACTACACATTTGTATGCATGTATGTTGGGTAAATAACTGAGTGGAATTGCTGATTCATATCTGTATGTTCAGTTTTACTGGATAATGCCAAATGTTTTCCAAAGTGGTTGATGCAAGTTTACTAAACTCAGTTAGCACCTTACAAGAGTGCCTAATTCATTAAATCTGTAACAATACTTAACTTATTGTCACTTTTCCATTTTTGCTGTTTTGGTGGAAGTATAGTGGTGGTGGTTGTTGTTCAATCAGTAAGTTGTGTCTGACCCTGCCACCTCTTAGACTGCAGTTCACCTGGCTCCTTTCTCTTCTGCTGTCTCCTGGAGTTTGTTCAAATTCATGTCCCTTGAGTCAGTGGCATTCCGTTGTATTTTCTGTTTGTACTTTTTTGGTACTTAACGAGGTAGAGCATCTTCATATTGTAATAGCTTATGTAATATCATATATTATAATATATAATATCGTAACTATTTTAGATAGTTGTAAATTCCTCGAATGGACTTTGTGGCATGAACAAAGGGACCAATATTTATTGGTCCTTTGGTTTTCCTCTTTTGTGATTTCTCTGTTGAAATCTCTTACTCATTTTAAAACAATTGAGTTGTCTTCTCCTTAATTTGTAAAGGCTTTTCTCTTATGCATTTTGAAAATGAATCCTTTGATGGTTATGTTTTATATATATACCTTCTCCCATTCTGTGGCTTTTCTTATCATCTGTGGAATCCGTTTTCATCAAAAGAGGCTGTAAATTTTAATGAAACTCAATTTATCAAGTTTTGGGGGTTTTCATGCTTTTTGTGTTGTAGACAAGATCTTTGCTTGAATTTTCCCCAATGCATCCTCTGGCTGCTTTATTTTTTATTTTTTATTTTTTATATTGAAGTGCACAGTTCATCTGGAACTGAGTTTTGTGAATTTTATGAAGCAGAAATGATACGGATGTCAAGATGACCCAGTACCATTTATCTGAGAAACTCTCCTATCTCCACTTTTGTCATAAATCGTGTTCCTATGTAAGATGATTCTGCTTTGGCACTCCATTCTACCCAGTTTGTTTGTCTATCCTTAGTATATACTATCATAATTAGCTTTAGGTTTAAGAAAGATAAGTATCTGGGTAAATATTGTTTTCCCATCCTGTCCTTTTTATTGCAAGGAAGGCTAAACTATTGTTGATGCTGTGCACTTCCATGTAAACTTTAGAATCAGCATATCAATATCACTTCATGGCAAATAGATAGGGAAACAGTGGAAACAGTGTCAGACTTTATTTTTCTGGGCTCCAAAATCACTGCAGATGGTGATTGCAGCCATGAAAATAAACGATGCTTACTCCTTGGAAGATAAGTTATGACCAGCCTAGATAGTACATTAAAAAGCAGAGACATTATTTTGCCAACAAAGGTCCGTCTAGTTAAGACTATGGTTTTTCCATTGGTCATGTATGGATGTGAGAGTTGGATTATAAAGAAAGCTGAGCACAGAAAAATTGATGCTTTTGAACTGTGCTGTTGGAGAAGACTCTTGAGAGTCCCTTGGACTACAAGGAGATCCAACCGGTCCATCCTAAAGGAGATCAATCCTGAATATTCGTTGGAAGGACTGATGCTGAAGCTGAAACTCCAGACTTTGGCCACCTGATGCCAAGAGCTGACTCATTGGAAAAGACCCTGATGCTGGGAAGATTGAGGGCAGGAGAAGGGGACAACAGAGGATGAGATGGTTGGATGGTATCACCGACTCAATGGACATGGGTTTGGGTGGACTCCGGGAGTTGGTGATGGACAGGGAGGCCTGGTGTGCTGCGGTACGTGGGGTCGCAAAGAGTTGGACACGACGGAGTGACTAAACTGAACTGATATCAATATCCATATTAAAACCAACTTGCTGGAATTTTAATAAAGAATGGAATTTATAGATCTATGGCTGTGCGACCCCGTAGATGACAGCCCACCAGGTTCCGCCGTCCCTGGGATTTTCCAGGCAAGAACACTGGAGTGGGTTGCCATTTCCTTCTCCAGTGCATGAAAGTGAAAAGTGAAAGTGAAGTCGCTCAGTTGTGTCCGACCCTCCGCGACCCCATGGACTGCAGCCTACCAGGCTCCTCTGTTCATGGGATTTTCCAGGCAGGAGAACTGGAGTGGGGTGCCATTGCCTTCTCCAGATCTATGGCAACTAGGGTTATATATCACCTATAGATCTCTTTTAGTGTTATTATTTCCAAACTATAAGTAGCTTCTTTACCTTCCAGTTCTTTAGTTTAAATGAACAGATTTCCAATTGACTAGATGGAACTTTGTTGGCAAAGTAATGTCTCTGCTTTGTAATATGCTGTCTAGGTTGGTCATAGCTTTTCTTTCAAGGGGCAAGCGTCTTTTGATTTCATGGCTACAGTCACCATCTGCAGTGATTTTGGAGCCCAAGAGAATAAAGTCTCTCACTGTTTCCATTGTTTCCCCATCTATTTGCCATGAAGTGATGGGACCAGATGCCATTATCTTAGTTTTTTTAATGTTGAGTTCTAAACCAGGTTTTTCTCTCTCCTCTTTCACTTTCATCAAGTTCTTTAGTTCTTCTTTGCTTTCTGCCATAATGTTGATGTCATCTGCATATCTGAGGTTATTGATATTTCTCCCAGCAATCTTGATTCCAGCTTGTGCTTCAGCTAGCCTGGCATTTCACATGATGTACTCTGCATTTAAGTTAAATAAGCAGGATGACAATACACAGCTTTGACGTACTCCTTTCCCGATGTGAAACCAGCCCGTTGTTCCATGTCTGGTTCTAACTGTTGCTTCATGCCATGCATACAAATTTCTCAGGAGGCAGGTAAGATGGTCTTGTATTCCCATCTCTTTAAGAATTTTCCACAGTTTGTTGTGATCCACACAGTCAAAGGCTTTAGCATAGTCGATGAAGCAGAAGTAGATATTTTTCTGAAATTCTCTAGCTTTTTCTCTGAACCAGCGGATCTCTGGTTCCTTTGCCTTTTCTAAATCCAGCTTGAACATCTGGAAGTTCTCGGGTCATGTACTGTTGAAGCCTGGCTTGGAGAATTTTGAGCATTACTTTGTTGGCATGTGTGATGAGCGCAATTGTGGGGTAATTTGAGCATTCTTTGGCACTGCCTTTCTTTGGGATTGGAATGAAAACTGACCTTTTCCAGTCCTGCGGCCACTGCTGAGTTTGTGTCCTTTATTGTGCTCATCTTTGCATGAAATGTTCCCTTGGTATCTCTAATTTTCTTGGCGATCACTAGTCTTTCCCATCCTATTGTTTTCCTCTTTCTTTGCATTGATCACTAAGAAGGCTTTCTTAGCTCTCATTGCTATCCTTTGGAACTCTGCATTCAGATCGACCATCTTGTCTTTGCAACTACTTATGGCTTTAGTGTTATTTATTCCTAGGTGTTTGAGATTTCACCCGTGAAGCAATCTCTGGATTTTTTTTTTTTAACTGAGGATGTTTTACAGATTAAATTCTTTCAGTGGGTACATAACTATTCAGATTTTCGATTTTCTTTTTGCATCAGTTTTGGTCATTTGTGACCAAAATTCAACCATTTTATATACTTGATTAGATTTATTATCATAAAGTTTTTCATAATTTTATTATTTTAAAATACTTGTCAGAACTCTCTAATGATGTTTCCTCTTTCATCTTTGAATTTGTTATTAATATTTTATGCCTTTTCTCATTTTAGCATTAGCAGAGTAGCATTGATTTTTCAATACTGTAATTTCCCTCCAGAAAGTGGGTATTTGATTCATTACTTCTTTTTCTATTTCAATTACATCAAATTCTACTTTTAAAAAATTTCCTTTTAGTTATTTCAGGTTTGCTTAATTTTCTTTTTCTAGAGTATAAGGTGGATAGTAGATCAGGAGTCTATAAACTACCACCCAGGGCCCAAATCTGCCTGTCATCATATACTTTATACACTGTTATTGGAATCCAGTAACATCATTTGTTTATGTATTGCCTGTGACTGCTTTCACAGTACAATGGCAGAGTTAAGTAGTTGCAACGGAGATAACATTGCCTAAAATCTTAAAATATTTTGTATCTTACCCTCTGTAGAAAATACTTGCCAAGCACTTGCTTAACTCTTTGGTTTTACATTTCTTCTTTTCTATTATGAGGATTTAAAGCCATAACACTTCCTCTAGGCATTATTTTAGCTATACTTCACAAATTTAATGTTTTAATTTTCATTCAGTATTTTTTCTAAGTTTTTCTATGATTTCTTCTTTGACTCGTGTTTCAGAAGTGAATTTGAAGATTGACCTTTTTCAGTGTAATGTCATGAGAACCATCCAAGTGTCACTGTGTTTTAATGGGTTGTTTCTTTTGAATTTCTGAGTAATATTTCATGATATAGATGTATGACAGTTTGTTTAACCATTCATCCTCTAAAGAATATTCAGGTTTTTTTTTCTAGTTTTTGGCTAGTACGAAAAAAAAAAAAAAGATTTCTGAGTTGTTCTCTTCTAACGTTGGGAGCTTTCAGACATCACATACAGAGATTGTTATTCGCCCAAAGGTTACTGTTCTCTCCATGACACCTTACTCGTGGATGCTATGTCCTATGTATTCTGTTCTCCTTGAACTACAGTTTTAGTCTTGTTGAAATACCTCCATGTAGGAAATCTGAGTGATGGTGGGACTCATGTTTCTTTTTCCTCAGGATTTATGGTCTCATACCCTGCATTTTGTAAGAAAATAGTTGTTCTCTGCATTTTGTAAAATTTTCTAGTTGTTAGCATGGGAGGTAATTGTAGACTCTTTTAACCCCTTTAAGGTGAAAAGTGGAATTTGATATTTTTAATGTAAATTTGTTTATTGTATAAATTTCATTTTAACTGTTTTCCAGTATATATAGAATGTTTCAGTATATTGTGCTAATATTATGAAACCTTTATTTTTTTCTAATTTATCCATTATTATTGCTAAATAAGCATGTATGTACACAGTCATTTGATCTTTGAATATTAACAGTTTTATTCCCCATTACACAAATCCTTACACTTTTTTGTTTCTTTTTCTTTATTTTTAGTATCACCTAGTACCTCCAGTACAGTTTTCTATAGACGTGACTAGAACAGTCATTCTCTTATTCACCTCAAATGAAAAGTTATGAATATGTCATCAATAATAATGATGTTTCATATTTACTAAAGATACTTTTTATCAAATATAATACTTCTCTTGTGTTTATAATTAACTGAGTTACCATCACTGTGAGTGTTAAATTTTATCTCTTTTTGGAGGGGAGCAATAGAGATGACCATGTGATTTTTTTCCTCCTTTTTCTGTTAATGTGGTCTATTATAATGACTTTTAATTTTAAAAAATGTTAAACAAACCTTTACTTCCTAAAAGAAATCCAATCTTTTTATGATGTTATATACAGCTGTTTTATCTTTTGAAGAGGTTGCATATGATTTTTTTTAATTTGTCTTGTTTTGTTTTTTGTTTTTTTATTCCTAAAATATTTGGTAGAGTTCACAAACAGAGATGTCTGATTCTAGATTTCCTTTTGAGGAAAAGTTTATAAATTAAATTTTTACAGTTATCCCCAGATTTTCTATTTTTATCTTGTGTGACTTTTGGTAGATTCTATTGTTATAGTTCACGATATTCTGTTATTATTATTTTAACATGCATGTAGTCTGTAGGAAAGTCCTTCCTTTTTATTCTTAATTCTATTCTGCTTTCCTTCCTTCCAAGTCTTGGCAGTGGTTAATCAGTTTTATTCATATTGCCATTAAGAAATATTCACTATAGAGAAGTAACAAGAAACTGTAGGTTGAGTTTATACTTTATTTCTTTTGCTTAGTGCGGATCTTAAGCATCAGTAGGTAACAGAGTTAAACAGGAGGCTTATTAAAACACATTGCTGAGCCAATATGTAGTTCTAATTCAAGTCTAAAGGCCTGATAGTATAAGTTCCAGTCTGAAAGCTGAGATGCTCAAAACCTCAGAAGAGTTGATGTTTCAGTTGAGTCTGAAGGCCAGCAAAGACCAACTATCAGGTAGAAGGGGTTCCCTCTTATCAAGCTTTTTGTTCTATTTACATATTCAATTGAATGGATGAGGCACAGGCACATTAGGGAGGACAATCTGTTTTACTCGGTCTACCCATTCAAATTGTCATCTAATCCAGAAATACTCTAACAGACCTTACCCAGAATAATATTTAATCAAATATCTGGCCACCTTGTTGTCCAGTCAAGGCAACACATAAAATTAACCATTACACTATGCGATCTTGGTACTGCTGAGAATACAATTTGAGAAATAGTGTTTTAAGTGATCATCCTCCAGATTGGAACATTAATTCTTGATTATCTAAGTTCTCTTCCCGGGCAATCCATGGATCTCAGTTCAGTTCAGTTCAGTCGCTCAGTCGTGTCCGACTCTTTGCGACCCTATAAATTGCAGCACACCAGGCCTCCCTGTCCATCACCAGCTCCCGGAGTTCACTCACGACTCATGTCCATCGAGTTGGTGATGCCATTCAGCCATCTCATCCTCTGTGGTCCCCTTCTCCTCCTGCCCCCAATCTCTCCCAGCATCAAAGTCTTTTCCAATAAGTCAACTCTTCGCATGAGGTGGCCAAAGTACTGGAGTTTCAGCTTTAGCATCATTCCTTCCAAAGAAATCCCAGGGTTGATCTCCGTCAGAATGGACTGGTTGGATCTCCTTGCAATCCAAGGGACTCTCAAGAGTCTTCTCCAACACTACAGTTCAAAAGCATCAATTCTTCGACACTCAGCCTTCTTCACAGTCCAACACTCACATCCATACATGACCACAGGAAAAACCATAGCCTTGACTAGACGGACCTTAGTCGGCAAAGTAATGTCTCTGCTTTTCAATATGCTATCTAGGTTGGTCATAACTTTTCTTCCAAGGAGTAAGCGTCTTTTAATTTCATGGCTGCAGTCACCATCTGCAGTGATTTTGGAGCCCCCAAAAATAAAGTCTGACACTGTTTCCACTGTTTCCCCATCTATTTCCCATGAAGTGATGGGACCGGATGCCATGATCTTCGTTTTCTGAATGTTGAGCTTTAAGCCAACTTTTTCGCTCTCCTCCTTCACTTTCATCAAGAGGCTTTTTAGCTCCTCCTCACTTTCTGCCATAAGGGTGGTGTCATCAGCATATCTGAGGTTATTGATATTTCTCCCGGCAATCTTGATTCCAGCTTGTGTTTCTTCCAGTCCAGCGTTTCTCATGATGTACTCTGCATATAAGTTAAATAAGCAGGGAGACAATATACAGCCTTGACGTACTCCTTTTCCTATTTGGAACCAGTCTGTTGTTCCATGTCCAGTTCTAACTGTTGCTTCCTGACCTGCATACAGATTTCTCAAGAGGCAGGTTAGGTGGTCTGGTATTCCCATCTCTTTCAGAATTTTCCACAGTTTATTGTGATCCACACAGTCAAAGGCTTTGGCATAGTCAATAAAGCAGAAATAGATGTTTTTCTGGAACTCTCTTGCTTTTTCCATGATCCAGCGGATGTTGGCAATTTGATCTCTGGTTCCTCTGCCTGTTCTAAAACCAGCTTGAACATCAGGGAGTTCACGGTTCACATATTGCTGAAGCCTGGCTTGGAGAATTTTGAGCATTACTTTACTAGCGTGTGAGATGAGTGCAATTGTGCGGTAGTTTGAGCATTCTTTGGCATTGCCTTTCTTTGGAATTGGAATGAAAACTGACCTTTTCCAGTCCTGTGGCCACTGCTGAGTTTTCCAAATTTGCTGGCATATTGAGTGCAGCACTTTCACAGCATCATCTTCCAGGATTTGAAACAGCTCAACGGGAATTCCATCACCTCCACTAGCTTTGTTCTTAGTGATGCTTTCTAAGGCCCACTTGACTTCACATTCCAAGATGTCTGGCTCTAGATTAGTGATCACATCCTCATGATTATCTGGGTCGTGAAGATCTTTTCTGTACAGTTCTTCTGTGTATTCTTGCCACCTCTTCTTAATATCTTCTGCTTCTGTTAGGTCCATACCATTTCTATCCTTTATCGAGCCCATCTTTGCATGAAATGTTCCCTTGGTATCTCCAATTCTCTTGAAGAGATCTCTAGTCTTTCCCATTCTGTTGTTTTCCTCTATCTCTTTGCATTGATTGCTGAAGAAGGCTTTCTTATCTCTTCTTGCTATTCTTTGGAACTCTGCATTCAGATGCTTATATCTTTTCTTTTCTCCTTTGCTTTTCGCCTCTCTTCTTTTCAGTGCTATTTGTAAGGCTTCTCCAGACAGCCATTTTGCTTTTTTGCATTTCTTTTCCATGGGGATGGTCTTGATCCCTGTCTCCTGTACAATGTCACGAACCTCATTCCATAGTTCATCAGGAACTCTGTCTATCAGATCTAGGCCCTTAAATCTATTTCTCACTTCCACTGTATAATCATAAGGGATTTGATTTAGGTCATACCTGAATGGTCTAGCGGTTTTCCCTACTTTCTTCAATTTAAGTCTGAATTTGGAAATAAGGAGTTCATGATCTGAGCCACAGTCAGCTCCTGGTCTTGTTTTTGTTGACTGTATAGAGCTTCTCCATCTTTGGCTGCAAAGAATATAATCAATCTGATTTCGGTGTTGACCATCTGGTGATGTCCATGTGTAGAGTCTTCTCTTGTGTTGCTGGAAGAGGGTGTTTGCTATGACCAGTGCATTTTCTTGGCAAAACTCTATTAGTCTTTGCCCTGCTTCATTCCGCATTCCAAGGCCAAATTTGCCTGTTACTCCAGGTGTTTCTTGACTTCCTACTTTAGCATTCCAGTCCCCTATAATGAAAAGGACATCTTTTTTGGGTGTTAGTTCTACAAGGTCTTGTAGGTCTTCATAAAACCGTTCAACTTCAGCTTCTTCAGCATTACTGGTTGGGGCATAGACTTGGATAACTGTGATATTGAATGGTTTGCCTTGGAAACGAACAGAGATCATTCTGTCGTTTTTGAGATTGCATCCAAGTACTGCATTTCGGACTCTTTTGTTGACCATGATGGCTACTCCATTTCTTCTGAGGGATTCCTGCCCGCAGTAGTAGATATAATGGTCATCTGAGTTAAATTCACCCATTCCAGTCCATTTTAGTTCGCTGATTCCTAGAATGTCGACGTTCACCCTTGCCATCTCTTGTTTGACCACTTCCAATTTGCCTTGATTCATGGACCTGACATTCCAGGTTCCTATGCAATATTGCTCTTTACAGCATCGGATCTTGCTTCTATCACCAGTCACATCCACAGCTGGGTATTGTTTTTGCTTTGGCTCCATCCCTTCATTCTTTCTGGAGTTATTTCTCCACTGATCTCCAGTAGCATATTGGGCACCTACTGACCTGGGGAGTTCTTCTTTCAGTATCCTATCAGTTTGCCTTTTCATACTGTTCATGGGATTCTCAGGGCAAGAATACTGAAGCGGTTTGCCATTCCCTTCTCCAGTGGACCAAATTCTGTCAGACCTCTCCTCCATGACCCACCTGTCTTGGGTTGCCCCACGGGCATGGCTTGGTTTCATTGAGTTAGACAAGGTGTGGTCCTAGTGTGATTAGATTGACTAGTTTTCTGTGAATATGGTTTCAGTGTGTCTGCCCTCTGATGCCCTCTTGCAACACCTACCATCTTACTTGGGTTTCTCTTACCTTGGGCGTGGGGTATCTCTTCATGGCTGCTCCAGCAAAGCACAGCCGCTGCTCCTTATCTTGGATAAGGGGTATCTCCTTATCGCCGCCCTTCCTGACCTTCAACGTGGGACAGCTCCTCTAGGCCCTCCTATGCCCGCGCAGCCACTGCTCCTTGGGTTGCTCCTCCTGGCCGCCACCCCTGGCCTCAGGCGCGGGGTGGCTCCTCAGGGCCACTGCCCCTGGCCTTGGGTGCAAGGTGGCTTCTCCTGGCTGCCCCTGGCCTAGGACGCGGGGTAGCTCCTCTCGGCTGCCGGACGCAGGGTAGCCCTTCTCGGCCATCGCCCTTGACCTTGGACTTGGGTAGCTCCTCTCGGCCTTTCCTGCGCCGTCACAGCCTGGCACTCTTGGCCACTGCCCCTGACCTCGGATGTGGGTGTCTCCTCCCGGCCGCCACTGACCTCCGACGCGGGATAGCTCCTCCCAGCCGCCGCCCCTGACCTCAGACTTGGGTAGCTCCTCTCGGCCGTTCCTGCGCCGTCACAGCCTGGCACTCTTGGCCACTGCCCCGACCTCGGACGTGGGGTAACTTCTCTCGGCTGCGCTTAGTGCGACGGATCGCAGCCGCCCGCACTGCGCATGGATCTCAGTATAGCTTAACTTTATTTAGTCCAAATTTTGTAACCACATTTATACATATATATGCCTATGTGTGTGCATGTTAAATTTTAAATGCCTCAAGAGAATACAATTACTGTCATACTGGTCAACATGTATTTATATTTACCCAAATGTTTATCATTTATTTTTGCTCATTTTTTTGAATGTCTGACTTCTGTGTGCTATAATTTTCTTTCTTCCTAAAGAATACTCCGTAGGCCTGCCACTCATGAATTCTTCCAGTTTTTTTTTTTTTAACTAGAAATATTTGAAATTCACCTCTATTTTTTGAAAGATATTTTGAACCAGAATAGATTCTTTTTTGGCAACTATTTTCTTTTAATGCTTTGAAGATAATATTCAGTATCTTTCATTTCTTTCTGTGCTTTTTTTCCTTTCTTTTTTTTTTAAAGAAAGATGACTTTCATTCGTAGTGATGTTTCTGCAATACACTAAATAAAGATTGAGAAATTGAGAACCCTTGCCCTAATGTAGGTACTTGCTCCTAGAGTAACAGAGTAGGGCAAATACTGAAAGCTCTTTATCTTTAGCAAGTTTGCAAAGCCCCACCATTTCCCTTTTTCTTGCCTAAGAAATATTCCTCCAGGATATTCTCTTTAAGTTATTAAACCTGAGTTCTTATTTCTCTAAAGCGGTTGACCCGTATAAAAGAAGGCAAAGTTAAATTGCAGTGCTAATGGTAAGGCTTTGTTTACACAAAGAGAGTGTTCAGATCATGCTAATTCCAAGTTAGGAAAGAAAGCATCCTTTATTATATAATTCTATATCATCCCATATTATATAGGATATTATTATTATATAGGATATTATTATTATATATTATTCCATAATTCCTCTTTATTCACTTAAAAAAATAAAATAGTTTCATTTTAAATGTTAAACATATGCTGCACATTTTTTTGTGATCAATTTTTTGTCATTTATGGTTTCCTCATTATAGCAAAAATATTACTTAGCACTATGGAAGAACTCTTATTATTGTGAAGTATTGTTTAATTCCTTACTGTACACGTCATCCATGTAGAAGAGTGTGTGCCTATCTAAGGTTACTATAATGATTTTGTTTTGGTTCAAATATATGAGTCACATTTTGTATGAGTAAGTATAGGTGTGTTTTATTCAAAGTAACCGTTACAAGAGCTATCATTGTTGACCTCTCACTGTATGTCAGGTTCTTTTCTGTGCACTTCACATGCCTTAGCTCATTAACTCTCACTAGGGAAGTAGAATTATCATTTTCATTTTGCAGATGTAAAAAGTTTGATGTCCCAAGGTCACCCGGGTAGCATACATTGCAGTCAACCTTCCAATCCAAGCATTCTTACTCTAAAGCACTTACTTCTAAGAGAGATATTTAGATATAACCAAATTATTTATTTGAGCAGAATTATTGAGCAGAATTTATTTTTCAGCAGTGTTACTTTCTTTATCCATGTTTTTATTTTTACATATCCTACTCGAGGTACTTTCAAGAATATCAGAGAGTGCTTATGTAAGGCCATGTAACTTGAAATTTAATATTCAACAATATAAATAATGATATAATGATTGGTAAATAAAAAGTATGTGGGCTTATGATATAGAAAATGCCTGCTTTGGCAAAGCAATTCAGCTCCATCATACTGAATTCCAGTTATTCCCTTATTTGTCACAGCTTTTCAGGGAACTCTTGAGAACAAGAGTTTATTCTTTGTAACTTTCACAGTGACTCATATAGTAGGTATTCAAAACAGTTTTTCTTTGGTGAACAGGAGGATAGGCAAAGAAGACATATAGCAGCTTCTTTTCTTGAAACTTCTATTGTTATGGCCAGTATCTGTGGCTCTTGTAGGTGACAGGACCCTGTTTCCTTTTTGCAGTATAATCATTCTGATTTAGCTGTGGCCTTTTGAGTAGCTTTGTGACTAATGTGAAACTCTACATTGTGCATTCTACATGAAGCTGTTACTATTTAGTGGGTTAGAATTGGACTTCTGTGACTTTCTTTTAAAGGTTTTAATTTAGAAGTAAAGTTTATTTGACATTTTATATTGAATCATATTTACTAGTCTTTGTGTCTTAATTTCAACAGCATCACTGCAAAACTTGAAAGAGCTTTAGAAAAAGTTGCTCCTCTTCTTCGTGAAATTTTTGTAGACTTTGCCCCATTCCTATCTCGTACACTTCTTGGCAGTCATGGACAAGAGCTATTGATAGAAGGTATGATTTCTCTCTATATTCTGATTATTTTAGTTTCCTGTAATGTATCTATTAATCATGGCATAACTTGTATTACTAAAGGAATATTTATTGCCAAGAGAATAAGAAGACATTGCTTCCACAAATTTTAGTAAGATATTCATGTATGCGTTCTCCTTATTTATTAAAAAATATAGAGTATTTTCACAATCAGTGCTCATAACAAAATGAAAAACTTCAAAAAATTGTTGGAAAGGGAAACTCTGGCCCTTATAATCTCAATCTGTTAGGGCTGCTATATATCCTTTTCTAGGTTGCGTGTTTGCTAAGCAATGATGTTTAAAATCTCCTTCTAACTATAAGATTGATATTTCTTTAAGTGACTTTGCTTAGTCACAAATAGCGTGTAATATGACAGTCCTTAACTGAGAAAATATAAAGAAATACTTAACTGGGAATTGATGAAGCTGTTATCGTCTACTCAGTAGCAGCTTAAATGAAGTGAGAAGGCAAAGAAGATAAGTTAACTGTTGGGAAGATTTAATACATGCACCTGTATTAGGAGATTTGAAAAGTATGGTTGTCTGAAGCCTTGTTTCTTTAAAAAGAAGTTTTGACTTATAAATATTCATAAGCTTCAGAAAGGGGTAATCAAAATCTAGTTGATATAAGTAAATGATGGCTTTAGGTACTATTCCTTGGATTTAGCAGACATATAATAAGCAAATATATATATGTATGTATATATATATTTGCTTTTCACTTCCTATTTACTGTAGACATTTTTCTGTACCTGTTCTATTATTGTCTTAATTGCTTTTGCACAATCTGTCTCTATTAGTGCAGACAATAATAGTTAATAACCTGAATTTAATTCCTTGTTTCACTACTTTCTTAGCTATATGACCTTTGTGAGTTACTTAATACATTTTGTAGCTTAGTTTCTTTCTGTAAGATGTAGTCAGTGATAATACTTCCACATCTAGGACTTGTGAGAATTAAATTTTAAATAATGCATGTAAAGCTCTTAGAATAGTGTCATATGGTTGTCTTCTTGCTCTAGACCAAGTGCTATTAGATACTTGAAATATATTAGTAAATAATAAAGATCCCTGCCTTGTGGACCTTATATTCTATCAAAGAGAAAACACAAATAAACACTAAACAAAATAAATAATTAAATGAGATAGCACATTAGAAGGTGGTACAAGTGCTGTGTAAAATGATAAGTACTAACACATCATAGGGAATTGGGATTATAGCAGTGTCAGGGTTAGGTTGCAGTTTTAAAGAAGGGTGATTAATTTTAAATTATTCAGTAGAAAAAGTTACATCTCAGCAAAGACTTAAAGGACATAAGCCATGCAGTTAACTAGAAGAGTGTCCTAGGTCAAAAGAATGGTTAGTGCAGTGACCCTATAACACATGTTATAATTAAAATAAAAAAATTCAGTAAGCATTATTGAAAAATAAATCTCAAACGTTTCCTTGTTACCCAAAATATTTTTTTCTATTATATATGTATATATTTTCCAGAAATTATTACAAATTTACCAAAGAAAATCATAAATAGTGAACAAAGACATGCTAAACTAAACATGGAATAAAGTTAGTAATGTAGTAATGTTACTGATGGATCCTATACTGTTACAAAATTAGGACACAAATTCAGCACTGTTTTTCAGTTGCCAAAGCAAAGAAGGAATGAATTATTTGAAGTTTTGAGGCTTAAATTATTGGTTTCTAAATGATAATTTGTGACAATTTTAAATTACTATCAGATGACCTTTAACTGCTCTACGTTGGTCAGTCAGAACCACACATATGTAGCCAGCCCCCTTTTCCAGAATTTTCCATGGTCAGACATCTAGTCTGTTTCTTAATTTCTTCCAAGCACTGCAGAGAAGACTGAAGGAATACCCTGGTAATTATGAGGTTTTTTTCATGGGCTTCCCTAAGTTTACCTCAAAAACTGAATTGAGTTGAAAGAGCATTAGGAATATTCCTATTGCATTTTTAAAAAGGTAACTATGCTAACAACGAAGCATTAGAACAGGTTATATATTCAAAGTTCACTTTGTGTTTACTTAGCAGAAAATAATTTTATTCCTTCACTTTTCTACATCTAATAAATTTTAATATATCCAGTTTTTAAAACTATGTTGATTTAATGTTCCTCCTTTTTCACTAAAATTATTTTTCTTAATAAAATGATGATAGCAAATGGGAGATTATTCGGTTTTAAGTTTTGTTTTGTAAATGCCATTCCTGACAAAATAGAAAGTTGACCATGTTAAGGTACAGTCCTCCAAATTTCTTCTAGGCTGAACAATCAAAAAGATCTAGAATTCTCTGCTGTATTCCAGAACAACATTTAGTATCCTTCACAATTTAGTCATAACCTTCCTTTTCAGACTCAACTAGTCTCTGTCCTTTTGCTGGAAGACATTCATTTAACATTCAGTGAGTCACACATGTCCCATCTCTTTGTTTTTGTACAACTCTTTCTTCTGCACTGGATCTTTTTATGGTTTTCTTTCCTCAAAATTAATCTCTTCCATTGAGTCCTGCTTCAGATTCCTTATGCCAAATTAATGCCTTCTTGTCTGTTCTTCTCTGCTGTTTTATTTATACAGTATTAATAAAATTATTTTCATTTGTAAATAGGAAGTATTTTATTGGTTTTATTAACATTGCCTAGCCTAGATTCTTGTACATAATATTGAGTATCTTTTTCTCTTGTACTTGAATAGAACATTATTTTTGTTACTGATAATGTTTAGTAGAGGTAAGTTTTGAAAATAAAATAAGGGGAGATAGATAAAATTTGTGTTCTGTGGTGAGAATTCCCAATATTGATCAATCATCCACACCCATAAGATGACTCCTCTTTGTGCACAAAGTCTGTTCTTGCTCTCTACCCCAGCCTGTGGAAGTTACATATCCTGTCATGTTCTCATTCTTGAACATGTATTCCTGATCATTTTTTGTTTTTCCTTCTGCTCCATTTCCCCTCTTTCCATAGTTTGGTACATTATTTCTCTCCTCTAAGAAGAAAAACTGTCAAACTATCCTGAAGAGCAGGAGAGTTACATAATAAGAATATCTTAACTGTAGCTGTGGATTTTTCTGTTCAAAAATAATCCTTCTAATGAATAAATCTCGATACTTTTGATTTCATCATGTGTACATAGTAGGAACAAAACTGGATTTAAGTAACTGAGGATATTTTAGCATCATATGAAAAGAGAAAGCAATTATTCCTAATTTCAAATAATCATAAAATATATTGAATTACATCTTTTTTTTTATATTCAGTTTTTCTTAATTCAAATGTATTCCATTTAAGTTTTTCTCAGTAGTTTATATTGTCTGTGTCCTTTAAAACACATGTCAAAATAATATCCTTTTATTTTCTTAATTTGTCTATCACTTTTATTAGTTGAACTGTGTTAAACTTATTATTGTATGTTTCTAGAGTAATCACCGTTGTTCACATCTTTTAAGTTCATTTATTAACTTTTGCTGTTTTTGCATAGCTTTTGATGTGTGTATGTGTTCCTCTTGGCAATAATTAAGGATTTTTTTGTATGAACTTTTAGGAGCTTAGTGAACTTTATCTAAGAAAAATAATAGCCTTTCAGTTTTTAAACTAATATGTAAAAATTAGGGTAGATAAGTATGCAAGTATCAAAATATACCAGCCCAAGATGACAGAACAACCTTTGATCCAAAATTGTTTTATTTATTTGGCTTAAGGAGCAATGGAGGATTCACTTCAGAGGAACCATGAGCCTTTTCTTAAAGGGTTGAGAGCAGCCTGTAAGTGTAAGCTTAACCTTGAGTTAAGATTTAAGGAAGAAAGTCCAGTTGTAGTTTGAGTGCTGATATTAGGTCTTTGTAATTTTTATTGCAAAGGTAATAAAGGAGGTCTTAGAACTACCATGAGTCTAGAGTTGTCATAGTAATAAGGAAGCAGTAATCACCCAAATTAATTAGAAGGGAAGATGTTTCAGTGTGGGCATGTGTGTGTGTTTGTATGTGTTAGCCTAGTGCTCTTTACTCTGTCTTATTCCACAACAGCACAGAGTGGCTCTGAATATCACTGTTATATTCTGTGAGCATTATTTATATTTGGTTGAGAACTCACAAGATCATTACATATTATTTAATTATGATGGGGATACAGCAGTTAGTCTCATAAGCATCCAGAAACAGGAAATGAAATACAGATAGACTTGAGGCAGCCTAGAAAGGGGAACAGGGAGTCAGTAACCAAGGCTATTCCCTTTAACTCTAAAGGCAGCTTCATATCCTCCTATCTTTGCTTGTCTCTGTTTATCAACTCAAATTTTTCACTTCAGACTAACTTCATTTTCTTAGTCATCAGGATGTAGCCCATCATGGCACCCCATACTTGACTGTCAATTTGCCTGAATATATACTTCTTTTGCCATCTGACTATAGTTACTTCCTATCATGAGAGAATCTGAATGGTTCAACCTTGGGTTAGGTGTCTATCCCTGTTACAGTTAAGACTGGGGTGGCAGGGAGGGGCAATACTAGACGTAATACACAACCCACCTTAGAAGCAGTGTTTAAGTTGAAACATCTTGGGTGAGTGAGTGAAGTCGCTCAGTCGTGTCCGACTCTTTGCGATACCGTGGACTGTAGCCTACCAGGCTCCTCTGACCATGGGATTCTCAGGCGAGAATAGAGTGGGTTGCCATTTCCTTCTCCAGGGGATCTTCCTGACCCAGGGATTGAACCTTGGTCTCCTGCATTGCAGACAGACGCTTTAACCTCTGAGCCACCAGGGAAGCCCAGGTGAAACATCTTAGGAAGGGATAATGGCAGTGCAGGAAATATCACTAAAGTATCTACTATACTTTTAGTAACACTGATAAATGTTATTAAAATTATATAATACTCAAGAATATAGTTTAAATTAAGAACATCACTGAAATGTTATGAAGGGAATGAGCCTACTCAAAGAACTTATATCACCTTTGAATTATTCACAGTAACAATATGCCCACATAATTAGAAAAACTTGAGTATGTTTAATTCAAAACTTACAAATTAAAATAGTTTCAGTAGTTATCCACTTTTTAAATTGCAATAATACAAAAAAGTACATGACAAATTATGATAGATGGCAATGGGGGCTTAGTTTTTAAATATCCCTGAATTCCTCCATTAGCAGAACAGTGGATAGTAAAACAATAACTACAACAGCAAGTATACCTTTACATTAAAACCAGGGGACGGTGTATCCTACTGAACCCTAAAGTAGCCTGGGGGGAAAATCCAGCTATAACTAGGAGATATACATGCTATCAACAGATGAATTGGATAGGATTGTGAGAAGCAAAAGAACATCTGAAGAATATGGTGTTGTATAACTGCTGACTGGAAAACCCAGAAGGCTAATTTGAAAACAGCAGATAAAACAGGGAGATGAATCCAGGGGTTCCCTGGTATGTTTAGAAGGGGTGAGAGCATCTAAACACCATGAAAAATTAACCCAACCAGAGTTCTCTTTCAGGATGAAGTCCCACATTGAGGAGAAACTGCTACGAATAGAATCCATATTGAGCAACAGAGAACAAAAGAGACAAAACATCCGCATAAAACTGGGGAAGACAAACAGAGCTAATAGATCTCAGAAAGTAGACTCATATTTAAAAAAAAAAAAACTACATAAATACAAAGAGAGATCTCTAGAATCTGAAGAGCAAAAGAAAAGCTATCTAAAAATGATCTAAAAATTCACATAGCCCAACTTCACAAAAAATAGTAACAAAAAGGATCAAAATACCATATTTTAGGAAAAGAAAAATGAGAGGAAGTAGAAAATACCTCTAGAGCCATAAATACCAGAAAAAAAGATGAAAAATTTTAATAAACATTAGGAAATAATATAGGATAAGAAGTAATTTATATCAGAATGTAGAGAAACCCACAGATGTACTGATAAGAATTAAGAAAGAACTGGAAATAAAGGGAAACATAATTTTAGAAATTAAAATTAAATTAGAAGAA
>SJYX01010368.1:207390-218846 GCA_006410675.1 Oreotragus oreotragus
TGCTTGGGGCTAGTGTATGGGGATGATCTGGAGGGAAGATGTGGGGTGGGAGGTGGGAGGGGGGTTCATGTTTGGGAGTTCGTGTAAAAAAATAAATAAATAAAAAATAAATAAATAAATTTTTTAAAAAAGAAAAAAAAAAAAAAAGAGAGAGAGATTCAGTCCTTGGCTTGGAAAAATTCCCTGGGGGAGGAAATGGCAACCCGGTCCAGTATTCGTGCCTGGAATATTCCATGGACAGAGGAGCCTGGTGGGCCACAGTTCATGGGGTTTCAAAGAGTTGGAAGTGACTGAGCACTACAACAATAACCTTAATATGGTGTTTGGAAAGTATTTTTGTATCAAGAAATAATAGATTGTAGCTACCTATAGTATATATTCCATAATAATATAATTTAAAAAGAAAATAGCTTTGTCTTGTGTCCTAATAAAATTATTCATACAAATTTTCATGCAAAACAGAACATTTTTAAAAGAGAAAAAGCTGATATTTAAAATTACACTCATGCAAGCATCAGCTTGGATTAGCTTGACAAATCAGTATATATGGATGCTCTAAATCAATTAACAATGAAAAGAAATGGTCTAATAGTCCATGAAACATGTTACATCAAATAGCAAGTCTGTTTTTGGAGGCTACACATGTAGTTTTTACTGAGGCATAAAAATAATTTGTTTTTATATTGTTAAAATTGCCTACATACTGATTGAGATACAGTGTTTATATATATGGTAAACTACATGGAACCCTCCATAAACTAAGCTTGAAATCACTACAGGCTTTCATCATTTCATCCTTTCTCTGATGTTTATGCACATTGAAGAAATAAATAATTGGGAAAGAAAAAGTAAATTAGAAAATTTAAAAGAGGAAATATACTGCTCAGCACTTACAGTGGTTATATTTTTCAGCCACTTTATATTCTTATTATGGACATAATATGGTTTAATATGTAATTAGTTTACAGTGTTTATCCTGAGTTTATTCAGTAGCTTGATGGCTCTCTGTATGCTTCGGTTGCTCTAAGGTACATCCACCTCTTTTTTAAAATTAAATTCTGATTGCTTGGGATTATGAAATATATTATAGATATTATTTTAAATTTATGATATTATTACTTAAAAGCTTGAGAATATTACTTTTTCCTTCTGTTGTAGTAGGTTCATGGAAAGCTTTCACTAGCTTCTGTAGCCCAAGGTATCAGGGAGAATGATGGCAAACACCTGTATGTAAAATTCAGTTAATTATGGACAAAAATCCTACAGAATAACAATTGACTATCATTGTAAATTATGGAACACCAGCATCTGGCAATGGGACTAGTGTATTTCCCATATATAAGTATACTGCATGCCAGTTGCTAGAGGAATTGATCCAGGTAATGAAACAGAGGCCAATTTGTTTATTTATATTTATTTATATATTTACATATTATAAATATATATATATTTATATAGATTATTTATATAAATAATTTGATTATTTATGTAATCCTTTAATTTCAGTTAATTATAAAGCCAACAAATATAAAACCTTATATACATTTCAGTAATACTTTGTATGTATGTGTTTGTGTATATATAGATAATCATATAAATTAATTTTTCCCATGGTGATTTATATGTTTATACATTATAGCTAGGGAATTCAATTGAATCAGTGTATTTCTGACTTTTAAAGAATATGAGGGCTTCAGAAAAGTCTTTCCATATTTGAATTCTTTTGTAATGATCATGGAATGCTTTCCATTTACCTGTATTTGCCTGGCTGACCCTTCTACATTCTGGTATCATAAACTTTTTGCCTTTTCATGGGGATCTCATGGTAAGAATCTAGAGTGGTTTGCCATTCTCTCCTCCAGTGGACCATGTTTTGTCAGAACTCTCCACTGCTACTTGTTCGTCTTGGGTGGCCCTGCACAGCATGGCTCATAGCTTCATTGAGTTAAGCAAGCCCCTTCGCCATGACAAGGCTGTGATTCATTTCACATGCTCGTAAGATTGTGCTCAGAGTCCTTCATGCTAGGCTTCATCAGTATGTGAACTGAGAACTTCAGATGTACAAGCTGAATTTAGAAAATGCAAAGAAACCAGAGATCAAATTGCCAACATTCTTTGGATCAGAGAGAAAGCAAGGGAGTTCCAGAAAAACACCTACTTCTACTTCATTGACTGTGCAAAAGCCTTTGACTATGTGCATCACAACAAAATTCAAATTTCTTAGAGATGGGAATACCAGACCACCTTACCTGTCTCCTGATAAACTTATGTGTGAATCAAGAAGCAACAGTTAGAACCTTACATGGAACAACTGACTGTTTCAAAATTGGGAAAGGAGTACTACAAGGCTGTATATTGTGACCATGTTTATTTAACTTATATGCAGAGTGTGCATGCCTGATAAGTCACTTCAGTCATATCCAACTCTGTGCAATCCTGTGGACCATGGCCTGCCTGGCTCCTCTGTCCATGGGATTCTTCAGGGAAGAATACTGGATTGTGTTGCCCTGCCTTCCTCCGGGGATCTTCCCAACCCAAGGATTGAACCCACATCTCTTAAGACTCTTGCATTGGCAGACGGGTTCTTTACCACTAGCATCACCTGGGAAGCCCATATGCAGAGTACATCATGTAAAATGCTGGGCTGGATGAATCACAAGCATGAATCAAGATCACCAGGAGAAACATCAACAACATTAGGTATGCAGATGATACCACTCTAAACATAGGAAGTGAAGAGGAAATAAAGAGCCTCTTGATGCGGGTGAAAGAAGAGAATGAAAAAGCTTACTTAAAACTCAACATTCACAAAACTAAGATCATAGTATGCAGTCCTATCACTTTGTTGCAAATGGAAGGGGAAAAATTGGAAGCAGTGACAAATTTTATTTTCTTGGGCTTCATAGCTCAGTCGGTAAAGAATCTGACTGCAATGCAGGAGACCCAGATTCGATTCCTGGGTTGGGAAGATCCCCTGGAGAAGGAAATGGAAACCCACTCCAGTATTCTTGCCTAGAAAATTCTATGGACAGAGGAGCCTGGCAGGCTATAGTCTATTGGATCGCAAGAGTTGGACACGACTTAGTGACTGCATCACCACCACCAAAATCACTGCAGATGGTGACTGCAGCCATAAAATTAAAAGACACTTGCTCCTTGGAAAAAAAGCTATGACAGACCTAGACAGCACATTAAGAAGCAAAGACATGAAATGCCTACAGAGATCTGTATAGTCAAAGCTGTGGTTTTTCCAGTAATCCCATACAAATGTGAAAGTTGGACCATAAAGAAGGCTGAGTGCTGAAGAATTATTGTAGTAAAAAACAAAAAATTTCAAAATCACTAATCTGTTGTTTACCAGCAAAGAACTTTAGTATCAGTAAAGGCAGATATCTTAGCTCAAGAGTATACAGCTGTTTAGTTTGTATTCTAAAGCCATGTCTTCAGATTTTCAATTTAGATCTTCTTTGAGTTAATTAAAAACTAGATACAGATTAAAGAATTCTATAATGCTAATAAAATTGCCTAGTTCTGAGAGCTCAGGATAGGTTCTAATATTAACAAACCAATTAATTAGTTCTTACTAACATTCGAATAATTTAAAATATCTACCTACATCGTATTTTAAGCACCACTAAACTAAAGAGAATGTACACGGGCAAATTTTTTCTTGGTCCATGATCTCTGCTGTCCAGATATGTTGCTCTGTGTCTCTAGTTTCAGAGATTGAGGTCAGCCCCAGGGCATGTCACCCTTGACCATCAGTCTCCAGTCTGTCCTTCTCAGGTATCAAAACACAGTTTCCACATTACAGATGACCTTCAGTTATGTAGAGTTGCCTCGATTTAGGTGGGCCCCGGATCACAAGAGAAATAAGCCCTTTCTGCAGTAACTCTTTCCCCAGAAATCTTCCCATCTGCCAAGTGAGAATCTGGTTTCTTGTAACTGTTTTTTAGAACTCACATTATACCATACTATTTTTCTCACAAACAGACTTTATTTCATTACATCCCTCAGAAATTGTAGTACTGTAAACTATTTTTTGTTCCATTATTGCAAAGGTCAGTGGAATCTTGATTTCATCTTTAATTTTTCTATTGTATAATAATGAAAACCAACATTGTATAATTTTTTGCATGGTGAGATTTTGATTGTGTGATAATATTTTTTCTGTTTCAGCTCTGCTTAAGCCAGTATGTAAAATAGTTACCTTTGTGGACTTTTACCAGAGGTCTAAGCTTTTTCCCCCTTATGTTTCCTTTAAAGTATATTTTCCTGGGTAACTTGTTTACCTTACTTTCTTTTGTGTATACATTCCCTTTGCATGTAGAATCAATCCTTTAAATCTATCTCTCCATCCAGAATTTACTTTATTGCATATAAAGCAAATATAAACTTTATTGTACATAATAGAATCCATGAAAGCTACAATTTAGACTTGTTATAAACCCACTCCAGTGTTCTTGCCTGGAGAACCCCAGGGGCGGGGTAGCCTGGTGGGCTGCCGTCTGTGGGGTCGCACAGAGTCGGACACGACTGAAGTGACTTAGCATAACAGTTTTAACTGTTGGAGAATTATTTTCTCCTCCTCCATATGGAAATATGACCTGTGATTCAGGATAAACATGTTATTATCTACGGCTAAAATGTTGTTCTCTCTGTCCACAATAGGGTTATTCCAATTACACTAAGCTCAACCAAAGATAATCTTCTAATCAAGGATATTATTTAAACTTGAAAACTGATTATATAAAAAAGTTATACAGATTATTTCAGTAGCTGTACTTTGCAACATATAATCTAACAAATATTCTCACTTTAGTTCTGCTTTCTATTAATGTATTTGTTTTGATACATGGAGAAATCTTGAGGTTTGATACTCTGTTAATGAGTGTTTTTATATATCAGATTAAACAAATTCTGTTTTACAAGTCGAAATATTTGTGATTTTTTTATCTTAGAGTTATCTCTAAGTCAATTTTTCCAAAGAAATTAATAACTGCACACTGTGTGTGTGTGTGTGTGTCTGTGTGTACTAGTTGCTCAGTTGTGTCTGACCATTTGTGACACCATGGACTGTAGTGAGTCAGAGTCCTCTGTCCATGGTATTCTCTGGGCAGGAATACTGGAGCAGGTTTAGGTTAAATATTTCCCCTTATTAAATTTCACCCTTTTCCTATATCACAAAAGAATTACTTTAATGACATCATTTATCTTGTTTACCAAGTCAACATCCTATAATGGTTCTGAGATAACGGTTCTGATCAGTTTATATGCTGTGTCCTCCATTAGAATGCAGGATTCTCTAGCACATGGAACATATCTGTTTCATATCTGTGCCCTGCATATAGTAAGTATGCAATGTTGTTTTTACAACTGAATCATTAAATGTCTTTAATTCTTGGGAATGACTAGCTCCTTTTTGTCAGATATTTTTTATTACCATTTATTATGTCTCACTTCATAGATTTCCCAATTCATACAATTTCAAAAGGCAACTGTTATTTGTAGTAGTTCTATTACTGCAAGAATTAGAAGAAATAAAAACACCATTTACTTTTATAAATGGGTATAATATTTTATGTTGAATTGTTACTTATTTTAATTACAGAGCATTTGACACACTGACTTCTCTATTATTATCATATTGTATTCTGGTACTAACAGAAATATATAATTTGACTCTGAGTTGTGGATAGGTATGAATCGGATAGGCTTCCCAGGTGGCACTTGTGGTAAAGAACCGCCTGCCAGTGCAGGAGACATAGGAGACTCCGGTTCAATCCCTGGACCTGGAAGATCCCCTGGAGGAGGGCAGGACAACCCACTCTGGTATTCTTGCCTGGAGAATCTCCACTGGCCGAGGAGCCACAGTCCATAGGGCTGTGGCTACAGCCACAGTCGGGCTACAGTTCATAGGGTTGCAGAGTCGGACACGACTGAAGTGACTTAGCATGCACACATGAGTTGAATATAGAGTTTTCTGGTATGGGTAAAATAATCTGGTTACTTTAGTAATCTATTCTTGATTATATAATTTTTGGCATATAATCTCACTAAATTACTTAGCAGAATACTTAGAATAATTTCTGTGACTTTTGTCAGTATCTTAAAAAAAAAAACATTCAATTTTAAAATTGAAGGAATTTTCAAGTTCTTCCATATTACAAAAACTTTATTTTATTCTTATGAATGAATAAAACTGGACTCATCACTCATCTCTATTTGATATTTTATTTGAAATGGAGGATTTAGTAAAGAAGATTCTGCTTGGGTCAAATTTGAGTATTTTTTGCTTTGAGCACAAATGAGTTTTCTGAAGGTCTAGCTTGTTTTCTCAAGAGCACTTCAACAGTTTAAGCCTATAATAATTGGATAGAGTTAATGTACTCTTGAAAATATGTAAGGTTCATCTGACCTCTACTTGAGCCTACCTTAAACTATAGCCTCTCTTTCCTTGTTTATGCATTAACTATAATATTTATCAAATAATTTTCTTTTACTAATTATGTTTCTTAGTTTTTATCTTTGACTTTGTGAATCCATTATTAAGAAAAGGGATTCATAGTATTTCTGTTGTGTATTACATAAATATTTAAAAGAAAATGAGCCAGTGTTTTTCTGAATACAAAAATAAAGAACTTAAAGGTGTATTTTATTAAAAAGCAGTTTTAAGCTTAAATTTATTTAAACTTGAGAACTTAAAATTATTAAATACACTTATTTAAGAATATAAATAAATGAAAGTCAGAATTTGGATAGTTTGGAACTGTCAGTATACAAATTATGCACTTATACATACTGTGTTTAAAAGGAAGAGCCCATATTTTGTAGAATATAAATTACTGTTTCATTTTTCATAACTAGTCATTGGTATAGCCATTTTTATTCAACTCTATTCATGTGATTTAATTGTATAAATGTCTTGCTTTTTTCTCTTTTGATTATTAATATTTCTTGAAATGAATTACATGGTTAAATATATATGTATTATTCTTAATAATTATTCAGGATCTGAGTCTCTAAGGTAATGTCAAAATTTGAACCAGACATAGTTTAGTAGTTTTAAAATTTAATTGAGGCTTTTGGAATTTGAAGGAGCACAGGGAGAAGAGAAGAAAGTTGTTGCAGAGGAGTGATACAGGAATAACAATTGGTTCTATAATTAAATTTAACCCAAAGAGAATTTCAGGATCCAGATGATTTATGATAGTGAGAATATCTCTTATTTCCCTTATTTCACCCTTATTCATTGGTGTTGTGATTAAATCAGGAAGTTAAAGAAAAGGGGAAGACACTCAGGTCAATTACTTCTGTAGTGAAAACTTGAGTCTAATACTGTAGGTAACAGTATTTAATGAAGACCTCTATTTAAAACAATAGTTGTTTTAAGTTATTTGGAGTCATAGTGCTATATAATTTTTTCTGGATGATATTCTCTGTGGACACCTATATATACATGTATTTATGTGCCTTATTTTTGTAACTGGGATTTCATTCCTTGAGGTCAAAGATAGTGTCATCTCTGTGGTTTGCTTATAGTTCCTAAAATAAATAGTTTAAATGAGAATATCTCAAGAGCCAGCCAACTCAAAACTTAATTAATCCCAAGTGATTTGGAAATTATAATCTATTGTTTGGCATGTGTAAATGTAAAATAGTGTTTCTGTGGGATGTACAAAGAGAAGTGAAAGTCAGGTGGAGACAAAAAAAAGGGACATTGAATACCAAGAATTTTCCAAGATATTTCCCTTGATGCAACATTTTTGATAGGCTAGCATAAGCATGGTTTCTAAAGCATAAGTAAAAAAGAGTAAATTTACATCAGTGTTTCGTATTTTATAGGTGTTAATAATAGTACCATAAGAATATTCTCTTCAGCTTAGCTCATTCACAGTCAAAGCAGGAGGAAATATATATGTAGGTTCATTTTTTTTTAATTGTAATCTATCATTCCATGGAAGAGTTATCTATGAAAGAATATTAGGAACTTCAACTTTATCACTATGCAAAAATTCTTAGCAGGGGCAAATCTATATTAAAGAAAACATATTCACAGTCAGTAAGATTCCTAGGCTATATAAATACAATGACCAAAACCAAAAATAAACAAATGAAAAACAATTTAGAGTTTATTTCAATAAGTCAGTCAAAATGACAGGGGATTATGTAGCTACAGTTACAGTTAATCTTGTCTCTGAGCAATCTAAACATTCTAAATTTATGATTTAAAAGCACTTAGCCAACTATTCTCATATGGAAATAGATTTTTAGTTCTGAACATACAGAATTTTCATGGGAAAAGATGCAATATCAAATTACTTTGAGATGGCAATTAAAATTAATATTAATTTCTTTACGAATCATTCCAAATATTTCATGTGAGAGTACCACTGATTTCTGACTTAAAAAACAGTCACATCTCTTATATTTAAATAGTTTAGAGCCTGATGTATTCTGTAATTCAGATATTTTAGAATTTAAGAAGAGTAATAGGTGCTTGTACATGTATTTCATAGCATCTCCAGGGGACCCTGGGTTAACTTATTACTTAAGCACATTAATATATCTACAGCAACATGTAGGGATAGTCACACTATTCATCACACTGAGCAGAATAAAGTTTGTAATTAGTATCATTAATTGGCCAATGATTAAGGTCATGACAATCGTGCAAGAAAGATATTTTCCAGAGCTTTTTTGGATTTCGAAATTATAAAATGTCATAGACATACATCTAAAATATTTTCACCTGCAGTTTTAAAAATTTGAAGATGTGTATATAAGTTGGTGTGCATATGTACGTGTCCTCTGTCTGTCTCTCACATGAGCACACCTTGGAATGAGGAAAGGGTTTTATTGGAAGGCAGCCAAGCTCGTTTGATTATGTATTGTCCGTGGCTGTTTTTGCACTACAATGGCAGAGTTGAGTAGTTGTAGCAGAAATTTATTGTTGTCACCTGACCCCATACCCTAAGCCTAATATATTTTATCTGAGCCTTTACAGAAAATGTGTGCTAGCCCTAATACCTCCAGAATTCAGTTATGTTCCTCTTTTAAAGAGAGTAAGACTGCCATAAATTTGTGTTAGATTAATATATATGTAAACTAAAGTAAATCACTGAATGAATGAACTTTCACTGTAGTATTTTGAAAATATTTAATTTTCAATTAAAATTTATAGTCTAAATATAAAAGTAAGCTATAATTGTTTAATTACATTTTTAAAAGGGAAATGAACTTAATGTTATTTTTGTTTCTTGAGGGTAATATTATGCATTGTTTCTAGCTGTACAGTTTTAAATTAAATTCCCTGAAACATATAGGCAAATCTTGAAGTGTCCAATTTAAATAGTATATAATACTACATAGACATATATTAATATTAATTGTAGCAATAATAATACAAATTCAGACCATTATTGGCATTTCAAAAGATGTTTAATATTAATTTTTTGTTTAATTTTAATTTTTTAGTTTTAAGTTATAAAGCCACACTAATTTCTCAGTTTGATAATTGATAAGTTTTTGGCCTTATTAAGTTTTGTGCTGGTGCTCAGTGACTAAATCATGTCAAAGTTTCTGCGACCCCATGGACTGTAACCCTCTAGGCTCCTCTGTCCATGCAATTTTTCAGTCAAGAATACTGGAGTGGGTTGCCATTTTCTTCTCCAGGGAATCTTCCCAACTCAAGAATCGAACCCATGTCTTCTGCATTGGCAGGTGAATCCTTTACCACCGAGTGACCTGAGAAGCCACAATTTGGGCACTTCTAAAAGTTAAAATCAGAAAGTTATTTAAAAACCAAATTGAATGACTTTCCCCCTTTTTTTGCTTATAGGATTAGCATCATGCAACTCAGAGGTCACAGTCCCTATGAATTCTCCTCGGCAGAGCTGCTCACTACCCTTTCTGTGTGTCTAACACTCTGTTGATCCTGTGTATCTCCTAATAGTCTATGTCATGATTATTTGTTTATATAAACTGTCCTGCTTTCCTCACTTATTTTTAAACTTAGCACCTGGCCTGGTATCTGGCACATAAGACACAATGCTCAATAAATGCTTTTTTAATACATTAGGCTCTTGTTCTTAAAAAAATACTCTCACTTTTCCGTAAAATCTTTTTTCTCCAACATTTATATAAATATACATCAACTGTTTATTTACTCAATGAATGGTGGTTTTTCTTAAAATTTAAAAAAATCTTTTAAAATCTTTTAAATCTTTTAATCTTTAAAATTATTTAAAATTAAAAGATTTATTCTTTTAATTAAAGTTTAATTAAAGAATATCCTCAGAGCACTGCCCCAGGCATAGACATGTATGCTCTTCTCTCTTGGGAGAGGGCCCTTGCTGAAAGAAAACAATGTTCCTTAGAAGATGAGTCCCACCCACCTCCAAGTATGATTCCTTGTTTGTCACCACAGCACCTCTTACTCTTCACCTCCTGCCATAAGGGAGCATCCTGTTAGACATGGAATTTTTCCACACTATCTTAAAGCATATAAACTTGATCTTATAATTTTGCATATACATGAAGTCAGATTCACACATTGAACAAAAGTGTCAGTATTTCTTGTATTAAAGAAAGATGGTTGTATCGCAAAAGGCAAACTTTTAACATTCATTTTACAGTTTAGTGGGATTTGGTAGGGGTTTAGTTCTTGCTGTTGATTGGTTGTTTTTGTTTTCTTCCTGGAGAATGAAATGGCAATCCCCTCCAGCACTCTTGCCTGGAAAATCCCATCGACGGAGGAGCCTGATAGGCTACAGTCCACGGGGTGGCAAAGAGTCGGACACGACTGAGCAACTTCACTACTTTGGCAAGGGAGTGTAGTTCTAAAAGTTGAAGCTGATTTCTCACCCCTAGTAAATGGAAACCCAAAAAACTGCCAGTGACTTGAATGGTCCTTTACTCATCTGGACCCAGCAAATTTTTGCTGCATGGGTCTGGACCACCTCAAATTTGTCCACCTAATTCATCTTCTGAAATACATGTTATCTTGGCCAGTCAGCTAGCCAATGTTATCTTTCAACTACATAGTTCATAATGTAGTCAAAAGCTTGAACTATACAGTTACCTCACCATTAGAGTACCTCCTACATATTTAATTTTCTTTCTCTCACATGTTGATTATCTACACTCCTTGAATTCACTTTATACTGGTAAGCTACTATGATATACAGTTCAGTTCAATTCAGTCGCTCAATCGTGTCTGAGCCTTTGCGACCCCATGAATTGCAGCACGCCAGGCCTCCCTGTCCATCACCAACTCCCAGAGTTCACCCAAACTCATGTCCATCGATTCGGTGATGCCATCCAGCCATTTCACCCTCTGTCATCCCCTTCTCCTCCTGCCCCCGATCCCTCCCAGAGTCTTTTCCAATGAGTCAACTCTTCGCATGAGGTGGCCAAAGTATTGGAATTTCAGCTTTAGCATCAGTCCTTCCAAA